>JAGDQP010000232.1:164649-186891 GCA_022664845.1 Lepisma saccharinum
TAGCGAACATGCTGACTATATTATTGTTTCTTAGCGAACATGCTGACTATATTATTGTTTCTTAGCGAACATGCTGACTATATTATTGTTTCTTAGCGAACATGCTGACTATATTATTGTTTCTTAGCGAACATGCTGACTATATTATTGTTTCTTAGCAAACATGCTGACTATATTATTGTTTCTTAGCGAACATGCTGACTATTACAAAATATGTTTGTAACTTTTGTTGTTGTAGCAGTTCTTCTTAATTGTTGAAGTTTTCGGCCATAAATTGTGTATTTTGGATTACCGCTGAAATTGTGAATTTGAAGTCTCAGATGGCAGAATTGTGATTGGTTACTATGCATTTGTATCGTCTTTTTCTTGTCTCCTTCAAATTTGTTGGTACTAACTGATTTTCGAAACACCACTAAAAAGGAAAGAAATATAATCCTTACTAATTAATCATCTGATCAGTTAGTGATGAGATAAAGGGTTTCAAACTTCGAGTGGTATACATACATCTCGCTATAGGAACTCAAACAACGAATAAGAATGTTTACTTGATTGTAAATATGTAATTGAGTGTTAGATGACCTTGTCTTTGTCTTTATAGGCGTAGTCTCTCCTAGCCTCAACTAACCAATTACTGGCAAATATATCTAGGATAGAAAGGACGTTGAGGTTAGTTATTAATTTTCTCAAACAGGAGATACTAAATCCATAGTGCTGTTACCGCCCATAAAATTCATTTTATCTTATCTTTAGGAGATACTAATGGCAAAAGAGAGTAAGTTGGGTTGCTTAAGTAATGAACTTAGCATTATACGTAATTTATTCGTTAGTATTGTAGTACAATTTGCAACTATGACATCCAACAAGTTCATCACCGCTCTCATGGGTGAAGGTCGTGTCGCAACATGTTCCAGTACAAAGATTGGTTTATTCATTGGTATGGGGTGATTATTAGTTCTGAGTATCTACTGGCTGATGAAATGAGAACGTACGTATTCGGTAACTGCAATTTGATTACTTCAAAACAACAACATTGATTAGTAGTATAGTATAATTGCCGTTTTACTAAGGATAAATTCCGATTGTGCGAACACGAATTTACAATTACCGAATTTACGTAAGACCACAACTATAATATTGTTCCTTTCAACTACCACCACTACGAAGCTCCCAAACGACAAATCTTCAATTGTTTCGGATAATTTGAAATGAAAAAATAAATACAACAGTTTACCAAAGCCACTCTACATATCCTACTAATAATCGTCAAGCACACTATAACATACCACGGGACTATCATTAACTTTAAAACACTCGGAAATTTCAAATAACCGAAAGAAATTTTGCTTACCTATCTTTCTCACGGATATTACTGTAATGTACATTCGATTTATCACAGCTGCAGCATTACTCACTTTGCTGTTGCCAAACTACCTTCCTTCGACATTAATTTAATTCGTGATCTGATTAAGTAAGGAATTTAATTTGAAAACAATTTATTTTTCCAAAATTTTTGTATATCCGTAGAGTCTTCTTACCTGAAGAAGTAATATGTCGTAACATCCCCGACCAAGCAGGCATGCGGTCATGGCCACACGTAAGAGCAAGAGGGATTATGTGTCTCATGACACCACAACACGCTCCAATTTTCCCGGATTTTAGTTATTTTTTTTTAGATTTTGTTTCTTTTACCTACATCACATCAAACACATGAATGGGATCTGAAACAAGAGACCTTGATGCATTATTGAATAATCTGCCATTCGATTTAGTTCCCTGACTCGCAGCTAGAGAAGTTTCAAATGTTTGGAATAAGGGAATGCCTTTGTGGATACCCTATACATATAGATAGAAGATAGAGAGATTCGTTTACTGAAGGAATAAATTAATTTATTACAATATATAATTAATAAGCTAAGTAATGGTTTTATTGTAGACAAAATCAAAGCGTCCCTGTATAAATTCAAATTATCTTATAACGTATCCAAAAGAAAGAGTTAAAGTCGTAAGGACAAATGGAGTCTAAGCGAATGCGGAGCCTATCAGTTTCAGAGACAAAGTCATAGATTTTCCCACCGGTGTCCACGACTATTCCAACGGTGTATGGCTTGTCTCTGTCGAACTTGTGGCTAATAAAATCTCGTTGGTGCACAAATGGAGAATACTAAGCGATTGAAAAGACCTGCCAGTTTTTGAGTTACATTTATACTTTTCTTCACCATTGCAAACCATACTGAATAAAACGCTGTATAGATCATCTCGGTCGTACTTATAGTTACTGAGATATAGGAGAGGCAAAATTTGAGACTAAGCGACTAGAAAGGTCCTGCCAGTTTTAGGCCAAGTTATAGGTTATTCCACGGTTTCAGATCATTGTGAATCGAATGCTGTATGGCTCATCTCTGTCGCATTACTGAGATCTAGGAGACGCATGAATGGAGAATACAAGGCGATTGAAAAGGACCTGTCAGTTTCAGAGTCACATTCATAGCTTCTCTCACCGTTTCAGACCATGGCGAATCCAACGGTGTATCGTTCATATCTGTGTAACTTGTAGTTAATGTGATCTAGAGGGAACAAAGAAACATGCAGATGGAGAATACTAAGCGATTGAAAGGACCTGCTAGTTTTAAAGTTAATGTGATAGGTTATTCAATGGTTTGAGACTAGGGATGGCCACAATTTTTCGAAAAAGTCTTTTTCCAAAAAATAATTGTTCGAAAACAAAAAAGACGATGCGAATTTTTTTTCGAAAAACGAAAACCGTTTTCTTTTTTCGAAAAACGAAAAATGAAAAAAATCGAAAGAAGAAAAATGAAACATTTCGAAGACGAAAATAAAAAAAACAATACAGGAAAAACTAGAAATTGTTCGAAAGCCGAAAAAGGAAAAGAACTTTTGGCGAAAAAAATCCACGAATAAAATATTTATTTTAATGCAGTTAATGTACCTCATTCTACTTTGATATAACTAATGTTTCTATGTAGTTATAGATAGGAAGAAATAGCTCTAGTTTTATGTAGGCTGATGCTGAATGTCAGCAGATTTTGCTTATTTAACAGTCAGTCGCAGAAGCCGCATTGGGTATTAATTAATGTTACAGTTTTTTCTTATACACGTGCTGTTTATGAGAAATATGAAAGAAGGATTGAACTTAGGGAAAGTCCCGAAATACGTTCAATATGTACGTACATTGGTTACAGCTTAAGAGAATTCGGCTATTCTCCAAAATCTGTTTGTCTCAATGTGATTGTGAACTCTGTTTCGTGAAACCTACATCGTTCTCATTCACCGCTGACCATGGGCAAGTCAAACATATTGGAACACTTTACTCGCGACAAGGGCAATTCAAAGTGCAATTACTGCGACATATTAATCCACAACAGAGGTACAACGACTGGTTTGTAGTATCACTTAAGAGCACGCCACATAGGTACATCCCGACAGCAAGTATTAAAAGATGATATTGAAGAAAATCCACACATAATGCAGCCAAAGAAACAAAGCTAAGAGATAAAATGTTACAGCTTGCAATAGATGTATCACTGGAAGAATGGTTTGTTTATTTATTTTTCTAGAACTTATGAAATTATTTCGTAAACTCTAATTTTATTTTTACATTAACTCTTCACGTGCATAGCGAAGATCTTCTAATCGAGACGTTTGGCATTTGTGTTGTTTGTCTCTCACTCTCTCTCTCTCTTTCTCTCTCGCGAGTCGCGATAACTGCCGAATGCGTGAACTGATTTGAATGAAACTTCCACAGATTGTTTATTGGTTCAAATGGCATATCATGTTCGTTGGGGAAGAAAATCCGACAATGGGCAGGGGGTGAAACCTTAAATAGCAAAAATGTAGAAAACAACAATGAAAAACGAATTTAATGGACTCTTTTTCTGTTACAAGAGCTTTATAAATGTGCAAACATACTTCGGAGATTTCGGGCTATTGGTTCCAAGGGAGTGGGGGTAAATCGGACACGGGTGTAGCCAGAAAATGAAAAAGGGGTGTTCTAAAAGTGCATACTGGTGAAACGTCTCCAACCCACTATTGATCCCAAAAGAGGATTACACAGACAAATAGGGTCGCCAGGAGCCTAGAGTACCCACGCAACGCAGCTAACCTAACCTCTAGCTCCAACATTTTCTACACCCCAGACGAGCGGCGCAGAAATGCCTTGCAGATTTAATAATATCTGGGAAAGAGGATTCCAGATCCTTGTGATCGCTGTAATAAAAATAAATTTAGATCGAGGGAGGAAATACCGGTAAGACGACACCTCCAATCTTTTAATTAGATCGTCAGTTCATACTCCGAAGTACCAGCTGGTTCAGATTAGCGACAGATTAAGAAAGAAAACTCAAATCTTTACTTGGGAAATAATCTCAAACGATGATACGCATAACGACTCATATGTGACTCATACTGTGTCTTTACTCACTTCGAAGTCTACAGGGTGGCAAAAGACCATGTCTTACCTTTACCTTAGTAGGGCCCACACCTGTAGTCTGGAATCGCAATTCCTGAAATAAAGACGAACGAACACAAACGAATGACGGTCGCAACTCAATCCAAACGTAGTGTCATAACGCACAAATGCAATTAATATTTATTCACACAAATCACATACTGGAGTCATTTCATATGTCAACGCAGAAATAACCCAAAAATTCAATATATAGTTCATTTCCCAAGTCATCACTTCTCAGCTGGCGAAAGAATCCTACCACTGGTCTACTGATTTATGAACCGATCTAATCTAATTAAAATCACATCACTCAATACGATAGGTTTACCGAAACACAGAAATAATATAGTATCAATTGCTGTCAACTTCACGTAACGATTAGTAGTTAAATTTCAATAACATTAAATATCAAGTCAAACATTAAACAACTCACTGCACATTATAAATATTACTAAACACTGTAAGAGGATTATCAACGAATGCCGTAGATCGTACCTGGTTAACTGAGAGGTTTCTATACTATTCACTGAACATAAACTCAAGATTGTTCGAAGAAATATAAAAATTTCAGAATTTCTATTTATTGCTCTGAATTTACATATTGCACGTTTTCGGATATGATAGTTTCATAAGGATCTGAACAGAATTACTGTTGAGTTGTAGGAACAAACAAATTTGAATCGCTGGTATACATTGAATTAATTAAGCAGAACTGAAAGTTACGCAGTCACATATAAATGTCCATAATTTCTATAATAATTAATAAATTTTGTTAATCTTTTCACAAATTATGCCCAAAACATTGTTATATAATTTAGAAAAGTTTTATCACAGTATTACTTACACGAAAGAAGTTCTAGTCCAAAATACTTCGTAAAGAAAGAATCAATTTATCACTATTAATTGTGTGACGTCATTACAGATGATTACTACCTTATACAAAAGACGTTCTGAATAAATCTTGAAAATACAAAATAATATTATTAAAATATGAGTTTTCATCGGAGAATAGTGGCTGGAGTTGAAACCAAAATTATCGAACCATGTCGAATAATATAAAATTTACTATTAACTTCAAAACGGTACGCAAAAATAGTCGAACAGACATGTTGCTAATTTGATTAAGTAATGAGAATATGCGGTAGCTGTCAAACATGGCTAACCGGGAATTTCGAATGGATTTGGAAATCTGGAGACGAAAAATTCGCATATGACTATTAAACTCTAACTAACCGGTACTTGTAATGTAAGAATTCGGTTAATAGCGGCCCCATACTGAAATTTAGAACATATTGTACATTTTGACAAGTAATCTCAAAATAAAATAATAAATTTTAACGAGTTGAAATTCCGAATTAATGATGTAGCTGAATAGTCCTGGTAGCACTTATATCGGTTTTAATTCTTCTTAATTCAAATAATATAGTTTTCCGGTATGGACGAAAACAGTCTAAATCAAAAAAATACACTAAATTTTGTGTTTATATCTACCTCTCGTAGACCGGGCTTAGGAAGTACAGATGACGGAAAGCCCATACGTCCATTCGTCTCGTCTTTAAAATTGGAACTGAACTAACATGGCGTGGGAGAGCAGTTCTCCCAGCAAACATAGAAGAAGGCTGATTCACACCAATCAGCAAAAAACAAGTCACGAAGCATTGACTAGGGTCCAATCAAAACCAAGTCCAATTAGATCCAAGTCATTGCTGCGTGACTAACGAAAACCTGGATGGATAACGATTAAAAATCCAAAGCAAAATCCAAACGAAACACGCTCAAAGAGTCTAAAACCAACCAAAGAGAATGAGCTAAAGAGAACACACAGAAAGGAAACAAAACGGAGACTAAGAAAATAAAAGGGGGAGAAAATAAATATAAAAATGGAACAACAACTAGGCTGTTACACTGGCGAATCCAAATGAAAGTTTGACATGTTTATCGCGAGGTCTACTTTTCGAAGAACCTTAAGGTTAATGTAAAGCAACGATCTCCAACAAAAGATGGCAGCACTACCTCCATATACGTCTAATGTATTTTTATCGTTGCATGAAATTTCAATGCTGCTTTTCACAAATTCAAGCCTAGAGAGTTTTCTAACTTAGAGGGAACAAAGTTTATAACCAATTCAAGAGTTCTATAAATGCCGATTATTTATTTTCGTTTTTCTCCGTTGTTGAAATCGCTTGATTGTTGTTGTGAATATCAAAACGTATAACAATGAAGTTCTTTCAACAAAAAAGAAAATTAAAAATCGGTATTGATCGAACTCTTGAATTGGTTACGAACTTTCTTTCCTGAACGTTAGAATTATCCAGACTTGAATTTGTAGCAGCAGCACTGAAATTTCGTGCAACGACAAAATACATTAGACATATGCGGAGGTAATGCTGTCATCTTTTGTTGGAGATCGTTGCTTTACACTAACTTTAATACTAGTAATTGGTCGAGCGAAGTGAGGCTCGGCATTTGTGTTGTATGTGTGTGTGTTTCACGACAACTGCCGAACGCGTGAACCGACTCGGATGACACTTTCACAGATTGTTTATTGGTTCAAAAACTTTATTTAGTAAACTTTATTTTTATATATGTCACTCAAGTAACTTTGGACTTCGGCCCGTCACAATTCGCCTTTAGCTGCTAAAATCCACACCCATGCCCCTGTCGGGACTCGAACTATGGCCTACCGCCGCAGACCGCTCGGCCACCCGGCCGGCTATTGGTTCAAATTACATGTCAAGTTTGTTTGGAAAGAAAATCGGACAAAGGGGAGAGTATGAAACCCCCTAAACGTGCAAACGTAGAAAAAAACAAGAAAACTATTATTATATACCAGATGTGCAAATATGAAACCGGAATTTGTGCATAGACGTCACTGTGGTTACCGTAAAACTGCGTCCTTGGCGCCACTTGCTTGTTTTGACTGCTGATAACGATTTGCAACTCATAACAAGACAAGTTTCATGTCATAGTGTAGTGTTTAATAGCTTTGAATATGGCGCAATTTGTACCTACAAACTACGATGTGCGGACAGCATTGATTTTTTGTTACCATTTGAAGAAAACTGCTGCAGAATCGCATCGCATGCTTGTCGAAGCTTGGTAAGTCACAGTGCTATGAGTGGTTTAAAAAAGATAAAAGTGTCGATTTTGACGTGAGAAACGAGAAACGTGGAAGACCACCGAAAAAGTTTGCAGACAGTGAATTGCAAGCATTGTTGGATGAGGATGACGCTCAAACGCAAAACAAACTCGCGGATCAATTAAATGTGACACGAGAAGCAGTTTCCATACGTTTAAAAGCCATGGGCAAGTTTCAGAAGGGGGGGAAATGGGTTCCACATGCATTGACTGAACGACAGCAGGATAAACCGAAAACCACTTACGAAATTCTCGCCAGGTACAAAAGGAAATCATTTCTCCATCGAGTTGTGACTGGTGACGAAAAGTGGATCTATTTCGAGAATCCTAAGCGTTAAAGATCATGGGTAACTCCAGGAGAACCGGCGACATCTTTGGACGGAAGACAATGCTTTGTGTTTGGTTGGATCAGAAGGGAGTGATCTATTATGAACTGCTGAAACCTGGCGAAACCGTTAATACCCAACGTTACCGACAACAAATAATCGATTTGCATCAAGTTTTGCGTGAAAAACGACCAGAATGTGACCAAGAACAACATAAAGTGATTGTGCTTCACAATAATGCACCCTCCCACACAGCAAAATCGGTCAAGGAAACGATTGCGACTTTTTGCTGGGAAATCCTTCCGCATGCGGCTTACTCAACAGACTTGGCGCCTTCCGATTTTCACTTATTTGCATTCATGGGTCCATCCACTTGCTGACCAGCGCTACACATCTTACGAAAATGTACAAAAATGGCTTGATGACTGGTTTGCAGCACAACAGGCACAGTTTTTTGGTCTGGCATCCACACATTGCCGGAACGGTGGCAGAAGTGTATCGCTAGCGATGGCCAATACTTCGAATAAAATAGTTCTTAGCATTGTCATCCAATCGCTGTCTTTTGTGTACACAAATTCCGGTTTCATATTTACGCACCTGGTAGAAACGAATTTAATGGACTGCTTTCTGTTGTAACTTATAAGAACTTTATAATAGTGATGGCCACAATTTATCGAAAAAAGAATTTTTCGAAAACGGAAAAGACGATGCGATTTTTTTCTTCGAAAAACGATTTTTTTTTTCGAAAAACGAAAATTTATGGAAAAACGCATTTTTTTTAAACTAAAATTTTTCGATAAATGAAAAACGAAATTTTTTCGAAAAGCGATTTTTTTTCAAAAAACGAGAAATCGAAAAACTACTTTCGAAAATCGAAAAACACTTTTTTCGAAAATGGTCATCACTATTTGAGACCATTGCAAATCAAACGGTGTATGGTCCATCTTTGTCGGACTTGTAGTTATTGAGATCTACTAGAGACACAAATGGAGCATACTAAGCGATTCAGAAGGTCCTGCAACTTTTAGAGTTAAAGTTATAATTTTCCCCCACCGTTTCAGACCATGATAAATCCAACGGTGTATCATTCATCTCTGTGTAACTTGTAGTTACTGAGACTTATGGGGGGGGGGCATAGAAACATACAGATGGAGAATACTAAGCGATTGAAAAGAACATGCCGGGTTTAGAGCATATGTGATAGGTTATTCCATGGTTTGAGACCGCTACAAATTCAATAGTGTATGGCTCAACTCTGTTAGATTTGTAGTTGCTGAGAACGAGGGGGACAGACAGACAGTCAGGACAAACCCTATATCTTCCCTTATTCACTGAAGTTCATTCGGGTGCGCTAATAAATGTCAGCGTCAATGCAACTATATTCTCAGAGTTCACTAAAACTGAGCATTGATAATTACATTTCTTTGCTAATAGTTTTTCCTCCCCAACAAATCGTTTTTGAAATTCTGTCGTTCCATCTTGCTTGTTACTTACTTAAACCTTTCAATCAGCTATTTTTATTTGCTTATTTCTTTGTTATATTAGGATGGAAATGATACTTCAATATTTGTTTACAAAAATATACGTAATATGTTTTTTTTTTTAAATTAATGGAAATGAAGTTAATGTAATAACCTCTGTCAAGAGACGTTTATTGTTATTTGTGTATTTCTTGTTTCAAGTGTGTTTGAGGCAATTTCATAATATTTGTCTTGTTAAGAGGATTGAGAGCTTACTTTAATTATAGAAGCGTGCTTTATTGATGTGTTGCTAATTAAAATTGTCTGTGATCTACAACCCACAGGTTGTTTAGTCTCCACTCAGTTCTTTAAAATAAAATCTAATATAAAATAGAGCGAAAGAGCATAAAGAAACGGAGGTTAGAACATAATCTCGTGTTGAAGTTTCTTGTTTTGCAGCGTTTGGACTAAATCAGAGCAAAAACTAAAAACTTTCAAGTTTAATAAGCCGTGTCTCTGGACAACTTTTAGAAGATACTCGTAGGAATTGTTACTGCTGCATCCATTACAACCATACCAATATGTACACGCGAGATGTTTCATTATTCTGAAGTTTATGAACGTGAGATAAACAAGTTGACAAACGTGTTGAAACTCCCACAACCACTTCTGAAGCATTTAATTACAAATTGTTTTTACAAGAACAAGGATAAGATAATGTCTATGACAACCATTTAGGTAAAAGCTTAATTTTATTTTCCGTAGATTCAGATATTTATAATCACAAAATAAATAGATTTATCTTTCTTTAAGTTAGATAGCAGTACTTTCTAGACTGTAAAAGTAAAGTGAAAAAAGTAAGTTGATTACACTGGGGACGATTCTGTTTCTCATTAGTTTTTTTTTTATTATTACTATTATTTTCCTGTTGTGTTTAAGTGCTGATATTCAGCTACAGGTACATGTATATATTTACAGATTGCAATAGTTGTGTTGAATAATATAAAGGTGAAGTTGTGATGTGAAACTTCTCGTATGCAGAGATAAAACATCACAGGCACTTCAACGCCTCATTTTAGCCTCATTTAAAAATTGAAACCGCTCAGAAAGTTTCAATCCAAAAGCTCAAAATTCACCAAGTTATAGCGGTTTTAATAATATGAAATGCATGGGAGTAAATTAAGATTTGGATTTCAAAATGCGTTTTAACGAGAAATCACATTTCATGCACATTCCCCGTTCTTTCCATGTACATTTCAATTGTGTCTTATGATTAATTTAAATCTACTTTGCAAAAGTTAAAATCATTGATTCTAAACGTTCTCTCTCCGACTCCATTGATGTAGTTAGAGCTGGTAGTACAAAAATACACCAACGAAACAGTAGAGCAACTGGTACCACTGCTGGTGTTACTGAACAATTAATGATTCTTCCAAATGACAGATAATTTTCAAGTCAATGTCTAGTTTTAGACCCTTCATGTCTAAAAATGTTCCAAGTCATCGACATATTACAAGTTTAATTTGAAGAAAGATAAATTCTTGTAACGCTATTTTCGATGTCTTGTAAGTTCTTAGAAACTTTTTAGCACAATTAAATTTGTGTACTTCTGATCAAATATATTACAAAATTACTTATGGATATTGCATTTATTTGAATCAATTCCATAAAAAAATATTATAAGAAAAAGAAAGAATGGATCAGTTTTGTTTATCAGTACCCCACACCGGCTCATTTTGTAACTTTCTAATGCGTGTCGTCTCATATTGTCTCAATTTATCCCTTCTACTGAAGAATTAAGTCGCTGTATTGATTAACAACTAAATCTTGTTCTTCTGCTTTCTGATTACGTACCCATTACTCAGTTATAGCGACTAGATCAATCCAAAATATGTATTTCAAGGTAAGGGGCCAAGTTTTCCTACACTAAAGTATTCGACTGCTAAAAGGAATTGGATATAAAAGACAGCTAGGTTTCAAGTTATTAAAATTATAAAGTACTAATCACTGGGAACTTACATATACTTGATCCGTTCTCACTTACCACATAATGCTAGAAAATATTACAACTACACAATAATAAAATGTCAGTGAATATTTTCGTATGGTAATATGAAGACTGTCAAATTGAGAATATCCCAATTATTCGAATAGTTCTTTATAACTTTACTAGTAGATTAATGGCGTGGAACTTGGAAGTTTCTCAAACCTCACTCATTTTAACGTTCAAGAAGTTTATTTTTTACAGACATATGTTTGTCTGGAGTTCAGTTAATTTTTGTAAATGAACTTTACTAATTTGTAAACCAAATATAGACTACTTTAATAGGTTTATTTTTTTTTCACAGCATCGTTCAAGTGAAACTTTTAAGGGAATCGCTTCTTCCCAGACTGCCGTACTCGTGATTGCGTTTTTTTTAATAGGAAATTCTTTCCGTACATCATCCAATGCGAATAAATTAGATGTTGACTTCAGTCTGTACAAAGACACTTTAAGTACAAACAAGCTCAAAGCTCAGTGGTGAGGTAGATCTATGTGCCCCTTTGAGCGCAGTCTGATATTCAGTTGGATGCCCAGCAAGTGTTTCGAATATTTTTCTTTATGTAGCCTTCAACTGCTAAAATTTAACCGCCGTTATGGATTGGCAATATGTTTTCTAATTACAAATATTTTAGTATATATAATTCTATAAAAGGATAATGGATATTTTTCTTGATAAGGGGTGTTCAAGTATTATGTAAGCATATTTTAGTCATTTTAGTACCCATCTTTTCCCTTGTTAGCAAAAATATAAGCAGATGCCCGACCTCTTTCCCTTGTGCTTACATAATCCTTGCCAAATTTATTATCCAAATTTTGTAGTTTCAAAACTGTTAAATTTTTACATCAATATGTTTTTTAAGTGAATGCATGTAAAATCATTAACTAATTTCACTGAACAGTGAATAATCAAAAAGAAAGAAAAAAAGAAACAGTCAAATTACATCTAACTTTCAATAATAAGAGTGCAAACAATGATTTATCAAGACACAATACATTACTTCCTTTATTGTTTTATGTTCTATCCAAATTATCCGGACTAAGAATGCTGTAACTTTAAGACCACATTACAGCGCACTATCTCGTGTGCATTTTCACTTGTCCTCTGAGTCCTCTGAGTCCCGTATCCCTTTTGTCAGAAACAGTAAGCGAAGTTTAAACCCACTTCCTCTGTGAATGCTTACGTAATACTTTAATGACCCCTCAAGGAATAAACAAGTATTTTGTAACATTTTAAAGATTGCACTGGGTAAAGAAGTGTACATGATGGCAAATAACAATTGTGTGGTAGGAGCATTAAGTTGAACATACCATCCAATTCGGAGTTAATAAATTTCCTTCATATTTAGGAGAGAAAGGTTCTAAACCGATTGGCGAGTTCGATCTATCGACCAGAAAGTTTCACACGTTGCAAGAAGAAAGAAACAAAGAAAACTAATTGTCCCTAAAGTTCTAGAAGGAAACAGATCCTCTTTAATTGGACGTGTTCTGTTCGATAAATGTCTTTAGTGCTTCTCACGAAAGTTAATCTGTTTTCCTGATTTTCACGCTTTCCGAAGCATGATGACCAGATACTTTAATTTTCTATAAAGAAAAACTAACGTTCTATTGCTTTCCAGTAAACAGAGTATGCAAGTTATTCCTAAAACATTTCTAATTTGTAAACAAATCAGCCTCTTTAATCAGTCTTTCGATGCCCAGCTCCTTGTACTCATAGAAACTTTTTAATACTAATATGATAACGATAATAAAAGGGTATTTTGTAAGTCTATTGTTCAAAATTGTTCATTACTAACGGTAAGAATGCTTATATCAATTACATACAAACTAAAAGAGAAACAATAATTACAATAAGTTGTTTTCAGCCTTTATTGAGACTGATAAATTATCTTGAATTATTCTTACCTCAAACTAGAGAAAGAGACGGGAAAAGAGAAATAGATAAAATGAAGAGGCGACTTCTCTTTCTTTCTCTGCCTTCACCACGCAATAAAACAATGAAGTAATTAAAATCAGTCAAAGATTTTAGTGTCCTTAGTTTGGTGCTTATGACTGCTAACTTCGAATAAACACTAGAGAGATTATGTGGGTTCGAGACCAACTCAAGCCAACCATCCTGATTGAGGTTCACTAAGGGTTTCCTCGGTTCTAGCAAGCGATTTAGATTCAATAGAAACCCTAGTTGTTATTTTCTTTATTCTTTTTCAGCAATAGTGTTCGTCGATGAGTGTCATCTATAAAATGTGAAGACCTTCGGCGTAAGGCGCAGTAAAATCCAGATTTATAATAGTTTTCAATACGTGCTGTGCTATTATAAAAAACAAAATTAAATTTCAACCAAACAGTTGTAAATGTTAAGGTTTGCAGATAGAAAATTTTGCCTTTTAATTTTCTATTTCAGAGTTAAATACATTTAGTGAATTAGATCTAAACGTTAAAGGAAGGATAATTTTTAGTGTTTAATTAACTTTATTTTACTCTGTGCTGACTAGAAAACTCCATTGCAAGCTTCTCTGCCTCTAAAATGATTTTCATCTTTTTATAGTATCATCCAAATAGTTATTTAAAATTAAAGTTAAGAAGAAAACCATGGAAGTTAAGAATCGGTAACTTCTTGTGTGTCATTTCATCAAATAACACACTTCATCATTTAAGAAGTATGATATTCATTTTTTGTACAACCAGTGACTAAATTTGTTGGACGAATTGCTAAGATACAGTTTACCTAACATGGAATAGATTAAGCATGTAAGTCAATGAGTGAACAACTCGATTTTCACTATTATTGCAATCATTAAACTAATTACCATATTATTCTTATTCTTATTATTAAACTATATTCTATACGGTATCTTCAGAATATATTACGTGTGTTTTCTTCTGTCCATGAAATATAGCAATCTAAAACTACTTTTGAGGAACCAATTTGAAAACTTTCTTCTGCACAACAAGTATCAAGCTTCAGGCATCCGCGAAATACTATAAGTGATCATAACACTGATAAAAAGTCAAAGTAAGAATAACATTAGCGAAATCGGTATTCACCAGTATATTCTTTCCTTGGGTCGATAAATTAAGAGTTTACGAAAAACCTATTAGTTGTTTTGTTATGGATCTAAACCGTGAATTCTATGAACAAGTGATGAACGAAAATTTGAAACATCCAAATCTGGATATTATGTGAAGGTAAAAAGAGAACTTCTAACACAGAATGTGTTTGAATCAACAAGTGAAGAAGAGAACGAATTGCTCAAATTCGTTCTTTGGGTGCAACTTTAACTGTGATTTGCTAACTCGATACGGCTTACGTCGTTACTTGATATACTAATATTACATTATTTGACACGATATCTTGATACCTTTGAGAGCCTATATCTTTAAAACTACACATGTTTCAAAATTTTCTGTAGGGAATTTTCTTTCTTGTATTTATGTAAATAATCACCTCCAGAAGTTTGTCGCATTATTCCAGAAACATACCATATAATGAGGCGAAGACGGAATTAAGTTTCGAGGGTAATCGACGTAATACTAGTTGGTTTCTTTATTAATGAAATGGATATACGGATAAAGAAACAAGAAAAATATTTACTAATAATGATGACTGTATAATGTAATTAATAAAGCTCAATATATTGATTTTTCAGCTCCTCAAATGAGTTTATAATTTGTATCATAAGTGCCTACGTTTTTCCGCTGTGCAGTAAATATTGCTCATTTATGTTATTATATGAGAAAATAAATAAAATAGAATGATGAGTAAGTGTGTTTTGCTTACACTGAAGTATATGTTATCAATATTTGTGAAGTAGTCTATGTGTAGTAAGTCTATCTGTCTATCACCAATGCTGCTGTAAGTACCGCAGGTTCAGTTCTCGGTTAGGTACAGTCGGTTTATGTTGTACCTAAAGTTGCATAGATTCTTTTATCTATAATCCAATGCCTTTGTATGATTTTAATACTATTCGTTATAATACAATGCATAATATAGGTTGACCTATTACTCATAATAACCGAACAAAAAGAACAATATTAATCCTTTGATTTGTACAATTCGTATTACAGATACACTCGTAACTTATTCTTTAGAATAATCTCTACCACATACATATACCAATTACGAACCATTTACATTCCAAGCATTTGTTTAATCAATTTCGAAAGTTACATTTCACTTCAGTATACATCTTAGGTTCAGTTGGAAGATTCATGTAATGACAGCGTACACAGATCATAAACAATATATTTGTTCTCTATACCAAATTAAAGACACTCATATTATTCCATAGATTATAAATGATATTCACCATAGCTCCTCGAAGATAACAGCTAACAGAGTAGATAACTTAGGAAAATTAATACTATTTTTAAACTGAAAATATTTTATTTCACGAAAAAGAGCATTGTACCATTTCGCTGTGAGGCCCTGAAGGAATTTACAAAAATCACTTCATACATTCACAATTAATTTTATAATATTATTTTATCGTATCATATAACTTGAATCTCTTCATGTAGAATATCACTTAATTTACCCGTTACTGTGATACCCTTTAAATACTTTATTATTCCAGAATTGTCGTCCCTTCGACACATGGTGATGTTTGTGTCAAGTTGATGCATGAGTTGGCATTCCAAATGTTTGCGGCGACTGGTGTTGCAACAAATGAATGGTAGGATGAGCAACAGTGTATGTGTGTCTGTGTATGTGAGAGTGAGTGAATGTGTATATTCGAAACAAGAGACAAATGAAGAGACATTTAAACTTCATACTTCCGCCATTTGACTGGACGTGTCTCCACTGAATGAATAACGCATCACACGACAGTTGTGCGTACCCTGAAACTGTAGCACAGATTTGATTAATTGTAGAAAGTTTCATAATAGGCACAACTAAAATATCGCACATCCTGTGTTTTCTTCAACAATATAGAAAACTTGGAGAAATTAAAATAACAGATGCATCAAAAGTAATAGGCAATAACCACTAAAATATTTTATTAACTTATTATTAATGTTCTTTATACAATAGACTTTTAATTTTACTAACATTCACTTCACAGCTGGGACTCGAAAGCAGAACATATCAGTCACTTGTAAACCAACACAAGTGCCAAGGATCACTAGACCACAACAACATCATTCAGGCATCGAATACAGTTATTAGAAAGAGGTATTATTTAAATAAAACTCACACCCTGTCAAAATTTCATGTCACGCTTTTGATTCAGTCAAATTCTGAAAATTAAGTGGATACATTTAGAAAGTTGCTACCCAAAATTAACAAAATTAATTTACTCTGGTCAGGAATTCTCGAAACAGGATAACATGTAAACTATGATTTTTTATGATCGTGTATAATTTGAAGTGATTAGCGAGAAAGGGAGTTATTCTAACCAAACCAAAGACTTTTTTTCTCTTTGTAGATTCGTCGCAATACGCGTTAGGGAATAGAATGTCAGAGAATATGGTTATGTCAGAGAATAGAGAAAAATAAATTAGATGTCATTGCGTACTCGAGCAAAAAACTGACGGATAGCCACAGAGCGTACTCAAACTATAAGCGTGAACTTCCTGCGCTTGTGTTGGGAGTTGAAAAGTATGATAAGTATTTTACGATAGCAGGAACTAAGATTTATGCTTATAAGACCATGAAGCAATCTTACCTCTCCTCACTGCGCACCAGCACTGTTTGTCAGATGGATTTCAAGACTTCAGCGTCATAATATTGAAGTACCATACCTCGCAGGGAGCAGAATATATGTAGATTACTTAAGTAGTATGAAGGATGGTTATGATTTACCTGATGATTGGATTGGAAGATGAAGGTAAAACTGGCAAATTGACAATTGAAATTGAGAAGGGAAAGGTTGTGGAGCTTGAAGATTTACGTAAAATAGATGTGGCAACTATGGAGTTTTATGATGGGATGATGGAGAAGCAAATTAGAAAAGAAAGAAAGGCAAGAAAAACACAGCAAGAAAAATGAGTAGAGAAAGAAAAGGGGACGGACAGAGAGAAAAAATCGTTGTTTGATGTTACCTATGGCAGAAGACAAGGAAGATGAACACATTATTAAGTTTGTAGAAACAAATTCCAACCCTGAAGTTTTGAAAAAAGAACAGCGAAAATATAGTTTCTTGAAAAAACTTATAGAACACTTAGAGCAAGAGAATTTACGTTTGAGTAGGAAAGAAAGAAGGATGTATGTATATGTATTATATTACCAATTCAAGGATGGAGAACTCTTTTGCAGCAGGATACATCCGAGATGTAATGAATGAATCAGATACATGTGTGTCTTTTGTGAGAAAGAAAAAGATTTACATCTCATATATTTGAAATGTTAATATTCTGAGCTGTCTGTATACGTTGTCTACAACAAAAGCTGTCACGTAGTTCTCACGAAACAATTTGATAATGCAATTAAACATTTCACCTTTAAATAATTAATATTATACTTATGTCTATCATAACCTTCTCAACACTTATCAATTGAAGAACTCAACAAATTTATTAATATGCCAAATACAACTCTTAGTATCACCGATCTAAGCTTGCGTCGTTAGAAGTTATGCTATTATATTATTTTACTTCAACTACTCATTAACCTACTAACGAACATAGAGTTATAGAATGAATTAAAGAACATTTTTCTGTACACCTTACCCATTTATTCAAAACAATTGATACTCAACATGCTATATTTGTAATTAGCAATATTACTGTCATAATTTACATTTACTTAGAGCAGGGGTAACTAAAAACGCTGCATTTATTAATCAGTCAATTAATTTTAGTACACTTTCATGCTTATCGTAATATAGCAACAAAACTTTGTCTGAAGGTGTCATCTTATCGACATTGCAAGCACTATGAATTCCACAAGACTGCATTCACTCTCGTTCTTACGTTCATAATTTTAAAAGTTAGCCTACATAATTATATTGAAGCCAAGTGTTTTTAACACAGCTACAGGAAATGTTGCTCCTTCTTTTACAGTGACATTTTACGAACATCAAAGCAACTTTCGTTGCAAGTGAGTTGATGCATGAAATAAGTGTAGCGTATCAACTTTATCTTCAATCTATCCGAAACGCGAGGGAAATGGAACGATGGATAGCTATCGTGGACTTTATAAGTATTTCGAGTAACGTATTTGGCTTTGCATAATCATGAGTTGAAGGAGTCGTGTCTCAGGAGGTAAGGGTTCGGACGACCTTAAAAACCATTTCCACAAACTTCCAGCACATAATGAATCCGTGTCTCGTCTTCTCGCTATTCATAAAATTCCTATCTTGCGCTCAAATTTGACTATTCTTTGATAGTTTTAACCTAATACTGATATTTAATGTTGAAAAGAAGCAATGCAAGAGAAGTCCCGACGAGAAAACTATGGAATAATCCCATCAATACGCGTATGACTAGAAACATTTAGGTTGATGTGACTCTTAGTATCAATTTGTGCTGCTGCAGTTAAAAGTAACCATATTTGTTATATATTTTCACTGTTGTCAGAGATTGACAAATCCCATACAAGAACTATTTAAGAGACTTCACTATTACGTGATCCCTTGATATTTTGGGGGCAAATTTTATATTTTGGTCCATTTTAGTAATTAATGGTTTTGGGCCCGTCTCGAATCCATTAGCTATCACGTTTAAAATCCTCAAACGTCCATGCCCTGTTGTGCCGTTTTCTGACCACAGCCAGAAAATTGAAAAGATATATATTTTAAAAAGTTGTGAATTACTTGAATTCTAAACAGAAATGAACTTGAGAAGGTACACTTGCATAAAATAAATTAATAAGTAATTAAAGGATTTAATAGTATCTGTTAATATTTCATATGTTTTTGTAATTGGTATTAGTGGGCAAAAGTAATTCCAATCAAGTTTGTGTTTGGTGTATGTAGTCTTATTTGCATGGTTCTCAAATTCCTGTGTTAACATATATAGATCTCTAAAGTGTGCATTTCTTTGCGTAGCAAGTAGGAAATTTCCTCGTCAGAGTTATGTTTATCCATTGGTATGGGTGGTACAATGGATGGAAGAAGTAGGGAGGACTCGCTGGCTCACTGGCTCCATTGTCTAGCTAGAAGTTTACTATACCAAAGCAGCTGCCCCTTGAAGGTTCTGGTGTTTTAAGCAGTCATCGAAATGTAATTTGTTAAGAGAGTATGTGTCCAGACTCGAACTGGTACATTGAATTTATTGCTCGGCATAATAGTTTGTTTGTGTTTGCTGCCAGATAGAGAAAAGAGTTGTTTCTAATGATCAGTTGTATGAAGTTAGTAATCCGCTCGGATCTGTGACTAAAGTAAGAGACCAAAGTGCGGGTCTCAGCTGAGATTGATATTTGTTAAGCAATATTGTTAAAAGCGAATTTCGTGCGAATGACTCTGGGCTTGTTTGAATAATTTGAGATGCGTTTTAAGCAAATGTGTTAAGCATAGGACACCAAGCACTGTGAGATTTTTAACTATCAATTAAGCCAAGCCAAGTCTTTGTAGACGTTGGAACGAAATTCCAGTTAGATTTGCGGAGGCTCCAATTAATAGTTAATGGGAATTAGAATTTCAATGTGGTGTAATGATAGTCAGGCTGCTTGAAGGTAACTTAAATACCAAGCCAGGTATTTGTGAACGTTGCGACGAAATTCCAGTTATGCTTGTGGCGGTATTAATAGTTACAGGGATGGATTTAGATTTGTATGTACGTACATTGTGCTTAATAGAAATTGTCCGAGAATTGGTTCAAAGCCCCTTGAAATTGTTCTTGAAATGTAGCGAATGGCGAAAAAGGCAATTTAAATATGATTAACGATTTAAGAAAGTCCCTTTAGTTAAAAATATGACCGATGTAGGAGCAGCGAAGCAAGACATTTTATTACGAAAAGTTTGATTCCCAGAATGCTAGGAAAAATGACTAAAGCAGACTTTAGAGTAATTATTAAAATCGTTACTGATTCCTTAGTAGATGGAAAGCAATTTTTTGTACGAGAGAGAGAAGTATTTGTTAAATTCAGTAAGAAGAGTTGGATCTTCGCTGTAAGTTTAATCTTGCATCGAGTGGGAATGGAAGTCATTCATTAAACGACTGTAGATGAGGAGATTTTCTGCTGCTTATGATGAGAGTTTAAGATGAATAGTAAAGTTAATTGAAAGCCATTTCTATATTACAGTAAAGTTAATGATATATGCTGCCCATGAATTGAATATCATTCTCTATGTAAATTAGTTTTAAGGCGAGAAGAGGAGAGCTTTATTTTAATAAATTGTTGTTATTCGCTAAATTTCACATCTGTCTTGGGAGTTTCAGTTAATAATGAAGATATTTTTTTTGTTTCCGTTGAATGGCTATAATATAGTAGAATAGAGTAAAAGGTCTAGAAGCCCTGTTTATTTTAGATGGAACTTCGTTTAGAATATGAGACCTCTCTGTTCGATTATTGGCTGTATTAGAAAGAGGAGTCCCAACCGATCATCTCATCGTTCATGTGTACTTTGAAATTAGTTACGATTGTGGTATTCCGGTACGATTGTGGTCAAATGAAACCGTTTCATTTTTGTAGATGAAGCTTAATAGCTAAGACCGTCTGATTTCCGCATTGTTATTGTGTTCTCACACCCAGGTGTATTTGTGCAGTCGAGAATCTTGGTTCACAGATTCGTGGAGAAGCGCTTGGCTGTGTTACAGTTTAGCGGTAAAGTCTGTCTCAGAAGCAGTGTTTCAAGTTTTTAGCCAAAGTTTAGTAAACTCGGTTTTCGAAAGACTGAGTAATGAAGCTTTTATTAGGCACAGAGAAACACACAACAGCCCCAACCGACATTTGAACCCGGAACTTTGGAGACGCTGGCCTGATCATATGACTCTAACCTCTTGGACTGGGCAATGCGTGGAACTTGAAAAGAAATGCCTCAAAATATTCTTTTCTTGCTATTTCTTTAAAGAAGAATCAAATCCCATCTGCCTGTTCCATTGGAGATAATCCTATCGCCAAAATTGCCTCTCAAATAGACCTTCGTGTGGTATTTGACGAGAAACTTTTGTTTGCTGATCATGTGACCTCTATAACTAACAGTTATATGCGCTTACTTGGTCTTCTCTATAGATTTGCAGAAATTAAGGACCTTTATTCATTGAGTATGTTCTGCAAAACCTTCATCTCCTCTAAAATTGAATATTGCTTCCCAATTTGGAACATAGCTAGCTAGTATTTCAAATCTTTCTCATATTGATTCTGTTCTGAACTGCTTTCTTGTTATGGTCAAAAGAAGAATGCCATCGGTACGTAGCTTAAGCAAGCCCGAGTTATTATCCGTTCTTGGCCTTCATATTCCCTCTTCACGACGCAAGCTGGCAGATTTGATGTACTTACACAAGATACTTAATGGGAATCTTAGAACACTGGAGAGTTAGTATCAAAATTTTACTTCCGTGTTCCCTTGCGAATAACGTAATAACCTGCTTCATTGTGCCACGCCTAGGCTCAGTATACTGCAGCGCTCCTCATTCTATAGACTTGTATATATGTATAATAATCTTGATTCAAATATTGATATTTACGGATCTGAAAACACTTTGCATCGAACGCTAAATACCAGTATCTGCGTCATTCCTCTTGTGTTATTATAATTGTAATAATTATAATTATTATAATTATATTAATTATAATTATCCGAACAAAAACACCAGAGGTGCAAAAAGTGGAGCCAAGTTCTTTAGCCCTAAAAAGGTGTGAAATGGGAGACGGATGAGCCAAGTTCCTTGGTGACAGCATGTAACAGGAACAAAGGAACTTGGCGCGAG
>JAGDQP010000233.1:0-66197 GCA_022664845.1 Lepisma saccharinum
TTTTTTTTTTTTTTTTTTTTTTTTTTTTTTTTTTTTTTGCTTATGTCAGTCACGATGGTTTTCAGCAGATCATCAGACCTTGCTCGTGTCATCTCTCCTAATAGTCATCCTTCGAAATCCATGATATGTACACTCAGATTTATGGAAAGTGGACGATAGAACCTTTTGCAAGTCCGAAACCAGCACAATTTGGCACCTACCTACCTACTTACTCTATTTGTTACGGAACTCGCAAGCTCATCGCCGTAGTAACAAACGTTCACCATGGGGATCTATCCTGTGCAAGATCAAGCCAGTTTTCATCACAAACACCTACTTCTCGAAAATCCCTTCTAATATTGTCCTCCCAACGTCGTCTCGGTCTAGCGGAGTCTTTCCAATCAAGATGGAAGATGATCTTCGTTTTTCTCCCATCCGAGCTACATGGCCTTCCCATCTCAGTCGTCGTGATTTAATTATTCTTATAACATCGGGTGAGTCGTACAGTCCGTGAACTTCTTCATTATGCAGACTCCTCCATTCCCCAGTCATCTTGTCCCGTTTTGGCCCGTATATCTTTCTCAAAACCTTATTTTCAAACACTCATAATTTATGTTCATCTGCTAGGTTTGTACTCCAACTTTCGCAACCGTAAAGTATTACCGGCAGAATAATCGTTCTGTATATTTTCAATTTGAACTTCCTTGATATTAATCGCGAGGTTTGGCGTTTCTGGTCTGAATAGAAACGTGCGTTGCCCTGTACTAAACGGCTTTTTATTTCTTCCGTTACCTCGTTTTTGCTTGTTACGTATGCTCCCAAGTATTTAAATTTGTTTACTTTCTCTATGTTCTCATTCTTAATTGTTGTGTGTCTATTTCCTTCATTCTCAGCGTTTCGGCTTGTTATCATGTATTTTGTGTTCTCTTTGTTTACCTGTAGACCTATCTCATCGCACACTTGCACCAAGAGCTAATATACGTGGCACCCTTTATATCGAATATTATTTTCGCTGTTGCTTCATTATGAATTTATTCGACTTGGAAACTGCATCTATCGCCCATTTTCTATGAATCAGGGTGTCCATTATCATCCTTAGTGGTCCAGGCGGTAACGTCGCGGACTTCGCATCGGCAATAGACCCTTCGGCCGACATCGTGAGGTTTTCCCTCAGTTTCACCAGGCAAGTGCCGGAATGGCACCTTAAGTAAAGCTCTGGCCACTAATTTTCCCATCCTCTCCGTACGCTATCCCGGCCGAGCCAAAGATTCGTAAATGTCTTAAACGAATCCAATTCAGCTATTGTGGCGCTTCCTGGTCCTGTCTAATCCTGCTAACTACCTAGCTCAGTTATTTTCAGTTTTCTGTCCTTTGCCTTCCAACCCACCGCCTTCATTTGCAGTACATCATGATATCGTGTGCCTGTCAGCAACTTGAGTTGGTACATCACTATGTTCTGGGTTAATCTGCTGTGTACTGTCTTTTGGAAAACCTACCCATTTCGGGACAACAGAAACGTCAGAAACATTGGTAAACTTTACTTTGTATGGGCCATGTTCGTGACTTTTGACTTCGGCGAAACTCGATTATACGAGTACAATGCTTGTTAAAATCCACAAACTTCCATGCTCCAGGCAGGATTTGATCCTGCTATCTTGGAGGCTGGCATAACGCCTCATACCACACATGACACATCTACCTCGGTTTACGTTCTTGAGTATTCAATATTAATGCATGAGTGAGTATTCAAGAAGGAACATATGGTACATGTACTGAATAGGATTTTTTTTCTTTTTATCATTCCAATTTGCACAGTATTTCAGAGTTGTAATGCTTTTTTTTTTTCCTATCACCGTTTTCTGTGAATGTGTAGAGGCTGTTAAAACTTGCTTGCTTCTTTGGCTTTCCGTTGAGGATATACAGACAAACCTAATCAAGATTGTAGAGAAAATATGTATTTATAAGCACCGTATGAGTCAGAATGAAAGTTACACAGATTAAACTGCTCCTATTGTTTTCTTTTAGGTGTTCTTATGTCTCGTTCAAAATCCAACACGAAAACAAGTAGTGATAATTCCAGTTTCGTATCACAAACAACTGCAGCTGCGCTGTTACAGGCTGGTGTTATAGACTATTGCCTTACCCTGTTGAAATCTCTGCTTCAGTATTGGAAGAGGTAAGTCCGTTAATTTTTCTTGCAGACTCCTTAATGATAAATAAGTAGTACTAGTACAGATCATGAAAGTGATGAAAAAGAAATGAAATTTATTCATTGGTCATGAAAGTGATGAAATTGAGTTTTCAGGTTATAAATTCAGTCAGGGAAACCTATTAATTTTTGATTGTTTTTCATGGCACATTTGCCCTTTTCCCCAAATGTTCAGGAAAAAAATATTCTAATTCATTTGAAGCATTTTGATACTACGAACATTTAGTGTTACAATAGGATGTGGTAAGAAAGGTAGTTACCACTTGTGAGTTCGGATGATCCGGGTTCCCCAACAACTCATTTTTTGTTGCATGCAAAACTCCTGAATTTGGCATGTGAAATCTGTAGACACCCTGTAATAGTTGGAATTGCTTAAGACATATTCACTATGTGTGATTTCCCAATGATGATGATGGGCATTTTGTTCGGAGACAGACATCTGGGTTAGATGAACCGTTGGTGGTTTGTCATTGCCTTCCATCAGATGGTATCCTTAGGAACTACAGTTTAAACTGAGTTGCGAATCACTTGTATCCTCACGGGGTATTGAACTCGGGTTTCCTTGATTGCAAGGTAGCGAATGTTGCTACTCACCCATTGGGGACACGATGATTTTCTTTTTTTTAAAAAAAGATCGGTTCCAATTATTTTTTGTAGATAGTAACAATAAGCGTAGAACAGGGGCTTTCAGACTTTTAAATTCCCGTATCGCTAAACAGGAATTCATACTTTCGCTGTGCTACCAAATAATATTAAGAAGTTTTTAATGCCAATAATTAAAATTACAATGGTTATACCGATGAGAGAGAACATTTAGTACTGTGTTTGTCTTGTAATCAGGAGGTCCCAAGATAGATCATAGGTGCCGTCACACCAGGTAAATGCTAAGATGGTTTGTCTCTTAAATAATGCAATGAATCACAAATATAAGAAAGTAAACGTTTAAAAAAGTATTAATAAAAAAGTTTCAATAAAATATCTTAGTTCTGCTCTTAATGAAAAGTAATATTATGTATTTATCACAGACGTTACTCTCATAAAAAGTAAATTTTTATACTGGCTGCGCATTCGGTGCAGTTTTCAAATCAGACTATATTCAATATCTTAAGTTTAATATTTTTTAATAAACTTTCTGGCGCACCACTTAACAACCTTACGCGTACCACAGTTTGAAAACCCCTGGCATAGAAGGTAGCGATATGCAACTAAAGATCGAACTTTTGCTACAAAATTGATTGCTTGTTTTACATCTGCATGAACAAAGTAGTCCAAAGGGTACAACACTCCGCTTCCTGCGTTTCTTCCAATTTTGGAAAGTTTCCTGGAACTGTTTTCCAGAATGGTGCTCAGAGATCGCGCATAATATTTAAAATACATTTCAAGGAAAGGGAAAGCTACTTTGGCTTTAAAGAAATAAACATTTTCATTTCAGTGAAATGGCCATTGATGCGATCAGTATGTTTGAATGTACTTTCCGTAATTATTTCTGTATGTTTACTTATGACCGTTCTATTTTTTTTTTTTTTTTTTTATCTTCAAATTTAGTAGTTCCTCAACAGAAGAACAAGGGACCGTAATTGGAGGTGCACTCTTGAAACCCCATCTCATGACCCCGCCCCCTGATATGTCGCCTTTCTTCCTTCGTCAATATGTAAAAGGCCATGCAAGTGATGTGTTCGAAGCATATCCTCAGCTTCTGACAGAAATGGCTCTTCGACTGCCTTACCAAGTACAGAAGCATGCTGAATCTGCCCCAGCACCTTCAGTCACATTTGAACAGGTACGTGCGCATAAAATATTGGAGTATTTAGTAGCAAGTTTTCCTATTTCAGTAGTACGTGTATGGAGTCTTCATATACAGTGTGTCCATGAAATAATGGGACAAACTTTGGGAGGTATCACACCAAACTAGTAACAAAGTTGCTTTGAAGAAATATCCCTAGTTTCGGAGGTATAGGCTCTTCATGTTACAATGTTATCGTTACAAATCACAATCGAATTAGTACCCAATAAAGTAACAGTTTATCTTCTGGTTACCTTTTAATAACTATTATAAATATTGGTGTCTTAGTTAAACACAGAAGTGCCAAAACTCGTGGGATAACGGGAGGGAACTAGTTGACGGCGCGGTAATCTCACGGTAAACCGGTCGAACGGCGCGAAGAGGATGCATTGTGGTAAATTAAACTTCTATGAATGCAATGAAATGTCGTGTATCGTGGTGATGACAACCCGACGGGAATTATCGGCGTTTGAGCGCGGGGTGATAGTTGGTTCTAAACGAATGGAGCATGCGATTTCGGAAGTCGACCGGACATTGAACTTTACTCGCTCCACAGAGTCAAGGGTGGACCGTGAGTACCACATTGGAGGCATTACAACCCATCAGGAACAACGCAGTTACCGCCTACGGGTGCTGAGTGGCCACCACCGGCGACGTCTGAGCAAACTCGTCGTGTGCAAACGGACAAGCAACAGTGCGTGACAGCAGAAACCACTGCAGGACGTTCCAGGTTAACGTGTCTCAGATGTCAGTATAAGTCAATTTGGTCTCCTTGGTGTATCGCATCCAAAGATCGATACATGTACAGCTACTAATCGCTGCCCATCAGTGGCGGCGACTCACATGGGCTCGGGAACTGGTGGATTGGGACTGGCAACATGTTGCGTGGTCAGATGAGTCACATTTCAATTGGTACGCCCGGATGATGGGGTCTGGGTGTGGCGGAGGCCCCATGAGGCCATGGAGCCAAGTTTCTAATAAGGCACTGTGCATACTGGTGGTGACTCCGTCACGGTGTAGGACGTGTTTACTTGGCATGGTTTGGGTCCGCTTGAACCGGACATTGACCAATCAGCGCGATGTTCAGCTGCTTGATGACCATCTCCAACCCTTTATGGACTTCGTGTACCCTGCCAACAATGTTTTTTTTTCAGGATGATAATGCGCCATGTCACCGGGTCGTAATGGTGACGACTGGTTTGAGGAACATTCTTGGAACTTCCAACGCATGGTTTGGTCCCCTAGATAGCTGGACATGAACCCAATCGAGCACATGTGGGATATCATCGAACGAGCTGTTCGTGCCCAGGATCCTCCACCTACAACCACCACCGAATTGTGGACAGCAATCGAGACTGCATGGCTGCACATCGCCGTGCACGAGGGGGTCCCACACGTTATTAGGTCGGTATCCCATGACTTTTGGCACCTCAGTGTATAGTAAAATATTACTTAATAACATAAGTGTGAAATGGATAACAAGAATGATACAAACTATGTATAGAAGGAAAATACAAATAAACGGAGAATTCTTACATTTTCTTTTCAAAAAAGTTTTACCTCAAGATTTGTTCAAAACGTTTTCGGTAAATTATAATAATTACGTGCAGAAAGCTACTATTTTGCTGAGAGTCACTACAGAATTGGCACGAATCAGTAGGATAATCAGTTAAAAAAAAAGTACGAAATAAACATCTGTACGTCAGTTCCCCACAGAAACATAATTGATGAAGGTAACCAAATACCTTTTTTTTTTTTTCGTTAACCAGGAATAATTTTTAAAGATAGCCAAATGTATTTTTTTTATCGATAATAGAGGACAAAATATATTGTTAATTAAGAAAGATAGTATTATTATTGCTTCGTATTCTCTAGACGTGCCGTATATGACATGTAATGAGTTACATCAACGAAATCTGAACTTGTAAATTTTCTTATCTTCCAATAATTATTGTTTTTGTTGGTGTTTTTTAGTTTTAGATATGTTTTATATTTTGTTCACAGTAATGTATTCTTCTGATTCACAGGCGTGGTACTACTACTTGTGTGAATATATGATGACTCATCAAACGCCATTTGTAAGAAGACAAGTGAGAAAATTACTTCTGTTTATATGTGGAAATAAAGATAAATACAGGCAGTTGAGAGATCTTCATGCTCTGGAATCCCACATGAAGGTAGGAATTATATACAATCGTTGTTTTCTACATTCTTCGTATGTGTTCAGGTGTAGTTGTGTGTAAGTTAGTTAGTTTTTATTTTCCGGGGCTCTGTTTCCGGTGGAATTTTGAGTTGTCGAAGGTCTATAGAGAAGTTTACAGCCGTAAGAACAGAACAAGGCCTTACTCCACTGTTTGTATAATCTTGCTTTTCCCTACATAAGAATAATGATGAATAATGCTTAGGCGCGTGGTTGACTTGGAGACTGCGGATCGATCCTAGGGAGGCTGACAGGTTCGAGTGCTTCTCTTGGTCACTCTGCCTGAGGATTTCGGTGGTTTCCGTCAGTTTCACCAGTCGAGCGCCGAGATGATACCTCAACTAAGGCCTTACCCACTTGCATCCCCATAAGAATACTCGCCCAGGGTAGTTAACCCGGTGGCTTAGGTCATAGCTGCCTGTTCAGCCCAGAAAATTAATAAAGCATAAAAGATGAAGAGTAGTGGTGAGTCTGTAGGCAGATTTGTGACCTCTGGACGAGGTGAACCAATGCTTTGTCATTGCCTTCCATCGGATGTAGTTAATAAGGACGGGACCTTTTTTACTATTTTAAGTCCTCACCAGGAATTGAGCCCACGATCCCGTGATTACTAGGCAACGAGCGAAACTTCTCATCCACCGACTGTACACTAACATGGATTATGACTACAGACCGTCGAAATTCGTGACACGAGAATTTACGGGAAAAAAAAAAATGTGCAAAAAGTAATAGGATTTTTTTTTCTCTGTAGGATATGAAATCTGTTTATTTCTACTCGAGAATTTAGTGTCATTTTTCATCTTGTTCAAGAATAATTGATTAATTGATATGCTCCTGCAGTATTCGTAAACCTTCCGAGACTTAATTCAGTTACGCTATTTAATTTATTACGGAAATGAATCCACTGATGGCAAGTGATCCAGGAAAAGAGTTTCTGGAGAATATTTTTTTTTTTTTTTTTTTTTTTTTTTAGACAGGAAAAGTCTTTTTACCCAATTTCTTACAAAAGACAGCCATAGTAAAATGTTCTCTAAAGTGCCATTTCTAAAAGGTGTTCCTTTTAATGAGTGTATGCAGGGCTATGTTACGTTGAAAGAAATGCTATAGAAGAATGAAAGTTTGTCAGTTCTTAAGAGTTTGAATGCTCTAGGTAGTAAGTGCAAATCTTTTGTGGGTGGTGCTCTTACAGCTATGTTGTTAAATGTTGGCTGTGAGCGGTTTTTTCCCCACACATTTCATGTACGCTCACAAACAGAAGAAGAAATTTGAAGGTGACAAACCTGAACTTTTATCTTCCTATGGTTTCAAAGCAGCTGTCTGAACTTGACTTACCTCTTTATTAGTATGTATACATGTTCGAGAGAATATATAAAGAAAATGTAAGTAGAAAAGCATGCGAAATAAAATGTAGTGGTAATTACTCAAGAAGTATTACTTGTACTTTTTAATTCTACTCATAAGTTTGCTAATTTCACTTAAAAACACCCCAGAATTCTGGCGGCATTAGCACTCATGAATTAAGCTAATGCCTACTGAAGATTTTCCAGGGTCTCTACTTATGACGTAATTCTACTCATCGTTTTAATCACCGGTTTTAAAGTTGTTTACGTATCGCTTTTCTGTGGCAAAAACTGAAAAATGTAGAATTTGATGTATTGATTTTAGGCGTCTTTAGCTCAAGCCGTCAGACGGAAGCTTTTGCCAAAATGGCCCTTTACTTTCTAACAAAAAATAGAGGTTACGCACAGCGTATGCTTTATGTGTCATCATCTGTAAAATGACTTCTAAGTTTTCAGAAACATGCTATGTTACGTGCTTGTTTATTCAGATCTACTTATCACAATTTTTCCTGTAAAACTGCATATTTTTTTCATAGAAAGAACATGTGTTAAAGCCGTATGCGCTCATGTCAATTTATGTACTGTTGGCACCAAACGTCTATATTGAAGCCCTGTACATAAGTCCATTTTAATCAGCGGAAACAGACAAAATATTTTTTTCTAATTAACCAATCTTTACTGCCGAGAGGCCGTAGCTCAGTTGGTAGAGCGCTGGCTTCAAGTTCCGAAAGTTCGTGCCCAGCGACCTCCTATCCTGACAGAATTTTCTTACTTTCCTTCGGTCGCAAGGAACTTTGCATTAGTCAAGTGCCAATTTCACTCTTTGCTTTATTGAATTTAACATGGCCTCTAAGTTGTATTTGGAGTTCGGTAAATAAATCAATCAATGGACAGTATATATCGGAGAGAGTGAAAAAGAGAGAGGAGAGGGTCAGAGGCGGGGAAGAGTAGAAAAAAAAAGGCGCCAGTCAAGCTTTGAATTTCTGGATGTTCACAAAGCACACGTTTTATATATCAACAGAAAAAACAAACTTACATTTATGCTGCGTATGGTAGAAATTTCCGTTGTACTTCTGAAGTTATTTTGATTGATCGATTCTCAGTATAAGCTTTACATTTGGTTACTGATGGGCTTTGTTAATGTAATTCTAGAAGATATTTCATTCTAATAACTTCCCTTCTCTTTTCAGGCTGTTCAATATTGTTGTTCAGTTGGAGGGTTTGAACCACAGTCTTCTCATCATCATTTGATAAGCTTGCCGTATGATTCTCTTGTCGAGTTAATTGAACACCTGAAATCGTGCTTAGAAGTTGCAACTAGTCGCACAGGCAATTGGCAGCGATTCTGTTTGCGAGAGGAGAATGTTCTACCATTTTTGTTACAAGTAAGCTGCTTGTTAGACGAAGGAGTTTCACCAACTATACTACAGCTTTTACAGTGTGCTATCTGCAGCTCGAAAGGAACAACTCAGGTAAGTTACGGTTTTTATTTAAATGAATTCATTCTTCCTTTCTTTTTTTACCAAACTCATTAAGATTGTCGATGTGTGACTGTTGCGAAAGTTGTATAATTTAACAATAACGAACCTACAACGTATGTTTGTTGTGTTGTGCAAATTACGGACTAAAAGAAATCATCGGTCACTTTTTGGGAACCTGGGCGTACCTTCCCCAAGCTTTTCTTTTGTAACGTATTTATTGGGGAACATCATACCTCATACTTAAAACTAGCTAGGGTCATAAATGCCCATATTACTCATACCAATAACTTTCTAGGATTACTTTAACATGGTACTGAGGTGTATGGCGTTGCGAGATGTACTCTGGCAGTCACAGCTTGTGGGTAAAGTGACCAAAACCAGAAGAACTGGGAACTATTCCAGAGTTATGTGTGTAAATATTTTATGCGTATTATTTTTGTATCGTGTTTAGTATAAGCTATTATTTACATTTGATTGTGTCATTAGCATTCATTAATTTGTTCTAATTACGATAGACCCTAGAAATTAAGTCTAACCTTCAAGCCAAAACCCTGGCTTGTCCTTTCCTCTATTATCATACGACGTTCTTCCTAATACTTTGTGAATTATAACCACCTTATTTACCGAGAGGCCGTAGCTCAGTTGGTGGAGCGTTGGTTTAGCAAAAGAAATGTTCTCGGAACGATCCCAGCGGCCGCCCATCCCACTGAGGTTTTCCAAGGTTTATCCTCAATCACACCAAGCTAATGCCGGGATGGTACCAACAAACTAGACCCTGGCCGACTATCTTACATTCTCTACCCCACCTTGTTCGGCTTGAGCCTGAAATGTCTAAATTTTAATTTATTTTAAGGCCTTTAGGCATCTCAGGCTCAGGCCAATAATTTTAAATTCAGATCAGTAACCATTTTATTCCCCATGACCTTTTTTTATTCAGATATATTTTGAATTGTTTCCATCAGTTCTAAGTTCTGCGTAAACAATATCCTAACCAGTTTCAGGAGGCGGGTGCCGGGATGGCACCTTGAGTGAGACCTTTACCATTTCCTTCTACATCATCTTTCCAACCCTATCCCTACCTGAGCGAAAGATGCCTAAAGGCCTTAAATGAATTTAGTTCAATATCCTAACTCCAGGTACTTCTTCTTTAACTCCAGTGTTCATTAAGTAAATTTTATACTAACTAATATTTACAGTTCTCCTTCAGAATATCATTACTAATGTTCCAATACTCTTGAATGGCATTTTACCGAGCCGACGTTTCCGCTTCATCTATATTTACAATAATGTTTGCTAGCGTATGATTCGAGAATTCTTATTTGACAGGTTGCTAGTGGATCTGGATCAGCATCAAGTCCTGCTGCACCATCACGTAAAGAACGTGAAAAATCGGATGATTCCGATTCTGAGGCTCGATTCGAAGAGACCGAGTGCATTTCATTAGTTCATCATATTAACAAACAAGTGGAGAAATCCCTGTTGTGTCGATTTATCAGAACGTTTTTGCTGGAGACCAATGCAACTACTGTTCGGTGGCAAGCTCACGCTCTTGTCCTGGGTATTTACAAGTAAGTGTCTTTTATACGTAGAACTCAACTTTTCATAATTTAATATAGCACATTCTGTCATCATGGTTGATCTGGCTAATTTTCTGTATCCTTAATGATGTTGCAAGACATGAATGTTGTTAGTATGTGATAGAATTTCTTGTTGTTTGATTTATAGTGACTGAAGCTTGAAGAATGGGGGCTCTGCGCGACAGTTGTATTCTTCATTCTTCTTCTCGATTGTATTATGTACAAGTTGGATATCATTTTAATCGGTTTATAAATTGATAATGTTTGCAACACTTACTCGCTAATTCTACTTACCCATATTCACTGGGTTTTATGATTGAATTGTACTGTTATTATTAATTATTTTCTATTTTGTTTGTGTCACTTTTAGTGTATTGTTATCATTCTTGTGTAAGGAACCCTTTCTCTATTATTAGTATCAGAATTGTTCTATTTTCTTGTAAATTATAATATTTGTATCCAGAATTGCTATTTGAGTTCTTTTTATTTCATTATTATTTCTTAATAAGAGCGGAATAAAGTCTCCTTGAAAATTAATGTGTAGTACTGATAGTATACTTGATTTTGTAGTTGAATTTCATTTTATCTCAAATAGCTGAGAAAAATGTAGCCTGTCTGCAGTTGTAGTTCCCTTGCCAATCACTCACTTAAGGTGATTGGCAAGGGAAAAGTCTTGAAATTTTTGTGCAACTACTCTCTTCCCTTATGAAATTTCGGGCATTGAAATATAACGTGATTTACATCAACAATTGATTGATCTGTGCAATCATAGGAAAGTGTTTCGGTGGTATTTAATTCGTGCAGATATGTTTTTGTAGTGATATATTGTGATCCAAGTCTTACCAATAGCGTGATAGTTTGTCTAGTTGTTGTTTTGACGTTATTAAACTATAGTTTATTTAAATTTATGATGGTGTGCTGTTTAGTTGTGGATAATCTTTTTTGCCCATTCAGTAGAATTTCGTGTCAATCAAGCGTGATAAAACCCAAATGTAATTCTGTTCAAGCTGTTAAAATCGGAGGTTAATAGTGGCATTTTTCTTCTTCGTTGCAGAAATTCTACACCTCAAGATCAAGAAGCTTTGTTGGACTTATTATGGAAATTGTGGCCACAACTTCCAGCCTATGGTAGAAAAGCGGCACAATTCGTTGACCTCTTGGGGTATTTCTCGTTGAAAACGTCGCAGTCAGGAAAGAAGGTATAGTGTAACGCTTTTGTGAGTTAAATTTGAAATAAAAATCACTAATGCATTAAGAATTACGTGGCCAAAATATCTGGATCGCATCGCCAAGCATCATTTACTTGTTTGTAGCAGCACTTCCAGCGATTAAGTCATTGTGGCTGGATTGTATTAGATAAACACTTGGCAAGCGTGAGGCCTTGATTCGATTCCCTGTCAATCTAAAGACCATTTTTATAACTTTTTCTAGATTTTTTTTTTACCGTAGTCACAATTCGGTGTATCCATACTCTAAGTTAAAATAAGAAAACATTTAACGCTGAAAGAAGTAAATGTTAGATTCTTTTATCCCCGTTTTGTGATTATTCTTTGTAAATAAATTGCATAATAAGGGTACTTCTGTTAATCACTTACAAGACTAAGTCTCATTTGCAAGTGACATAATGATAATCAACATGGCGAACTGATGCAGGTTTGCCATTGCTTTCCATCGGATGAAGATGATGTCCTAAGGACGGGACCTACAGTTTAATGTGGGCTCCGAACCACTAATGTCCCCACCGGGAATCAAACCCTTAGGCGTCCCCACCGGGATTACAAGGCAACGAACGTTACCACTCAGCCACAGGAGACAGTAAAGATGGGACCTATTGCTTAATGTGGGCTCCGAACGTTGTATCTACGATTTTTATTGGTTTGCATTAAATGAAATTGATTTTGAATATCCTCAAACTAGTAAAGGCACAGAAGCCACTTTGTGTTAACGATACATATTTATTACTTTCTGAGGATAGCTTGTGACGTAATATTTTGATATGTTTAATTTCGAAATATAGGGAAGAATTTGGAGGTACCCAATGCCTGTTCGGGTCGTCACTTGGGAGGCACGCTGGTTACCGATTTTTGCAGTTTTACCAGGCGAATGCTGGAATGATTCCTAAAGATCTTGTTGCGCTATCTTTACTATCCTTTATCCCGGAAGGATGTTTGCCGAGGGATGTTCTTTCTCAGGCTTGTGACGGGCTTAAGTCATCTCCCTCTTCAGTTCATAACTTTAAAATTAAGGAGGCTATTGTACTGTGCAGTAATTGGATATGGAATGAGAAATTGACTTTATTTGTCGTATTTGTTAGTGGATTAGTATTGCGATGTAGTGATTTTCCTGATATGGTGATGCCTGAATATAAATACTGTTCTGATTAATTGTAGGCGGAGGTAGGCCGCGCCATCTTGTCTTTATGTTCGCCATTCAGGAAAAAATATTGATAGGTAAACACCTATCTGTGTTATGGGTGTTATTAAAGTACTAACTATATAAGTGAAAATTGAGCCAGAGATAGTGCCATGCCATGTAGAGTTCTTTATTTGTGTGTGGAAAAGGCACCGAAGTGGTAAAACAAGTATTGGGCGTGAGGTACAGATGATTCTGCCATATATTATATTTTTGTGGTTTTGTCTAGAATTTCAGCCGATTCATTCTGTCAGCCATGTCAGCTTAAGCTAAGAAAACGTGGCTTGTGAATTAGAGAAATGGTCCAATATTGATTAATGTCCATCAGACATTCTTTGTGTAATTGTTGATTAATATAAATAATCCAAATTACGCAGAAATTTGTGGTATCTTAAAAAAAGGAGCCGAAGAAAATTATTGAAATATTCCTGGCACATGCGCGCGAGTGATATTCTGTTACGATTAATTTATTTAATATTTGCACTCTACAGCGTTTATATATTATAGTCTCACTTGCCTTACAAAGAAATTGCACAATAAATTGTTAGTTAAAATTGAAACGGGGCATTTCGAGTTTTTGTACTTGACATTCCATTTGCAGCGACATAGTGATTTCTTTTTCAGTCAACTTATCGTACCGTCTTACCTTCGGCTCCATGATCTTGCGGGCGACTGTGGAGGTACAAGGTCGAACATAATTTTGGCGTTAGTATTTTTTATCAGCTAAGTTTAACGTCCTAGGGGTCGTCGGTTCGATCCCTGCTCATGCCATGTGTGATTCGTAGTGGAAAAACACCGTGTGCATGGGTTTTCTCGGGGTTCTCCCATTTCCTCCCGCTGTCTTCATGCCACCAATTTAACCCATCATCATCCATCCAGCCTGAGCCAAAGTTGCCTAAAGGCCTTAAATTCAAATTCAATTCATCATGCTTCCTCCGATGGAGGTTCGTGATTAATCGTTTAGCAGTCGTTTCACCTTTGCGTTAACAGTTTACCAGTGGACTAAACAACAAACCCCAAAAGAACGATTTTCAGATGCTATATAGTCGTGGCGTCGACATTATGAAAATTGTTCAGGGTTAAAAGGTGACGGACTGTGTTGAGAAGTGGCATTAATTTCAGATTTGTTATCTAGGCCTACCTAGTTTTTGAGAGAGAGGTTAGGAAGACGTAAAACCGTCCGATGCTTGCAGATGTAAATATGTAAAGTTATAAAATAGGAGTTGAAGTACAAGTGAAGAACATTGGAATGATTGAAAAATGGAGAAGCCTCATCCAGACTAGCAAGTAGCTCGAGTGAGAAAATAATGAAGGTAATGGATAAACATAACCCTTTAATCTTTCTATGGTGGATGAGTTAATGGGCCTGGAAATTATATTGGTATCATATGGTTACCGTAAGTTTCATATTTCCAAACTGGCTCTAATAATAATCCTGAAAATGTCTCATTATACTGCCTATTTGTATACGTTTGAAATGATTTTAGGTTGGGTATTTGTGAAGTAGTTTCGTGTATTGCATGAACTCATTCACCTAATGAACCCATTTGTTACAGATGTGCGAGTATGTCGAACAAGCTGTGAACGTATTGCATACCCAGAACCAACTTCTAGCTCATCATCCCAACGCCAATCTGTACAGTAATTTAGCACAATTTGTAGAACTGGATGGATATTACCTGGAAAGCGAACCATGCTTAGTGTGTAATAATCCTGAAGTACCTTTGTCAAGCATTAAGCTGTCTTCTATTAAGGTGAGTTGTACTTATTTACTATTATTATTATTATTACGACTAACCGACACAGTCAATAAGGATGTCAGATGTCTGCGATGTGTTGGTTATTGCACCCTTATTGACTATGTGGGGTAGCCTGAAACCCTTCATATACGCCCTTAATTAGTCTTCAATGTACTATCGTCATATTTAAATCTCGAGGATTATGTGAAAATATTGCTGTGTGATATAAAAATCACGGACTTTGTAAACATTGTCTATCGTAACCCGTATGCTGGGGCATGGGGAAGATATTGCCCAATCCTCTCTCATACTCTGCTTTAATTCGTACATTAGTCACGATAACGCTAATGTATACTTTTCACTTAGTTTGTTGTCTGTGATAGTTGTGTTCTGGAGGTAAGGAACAGTCAATTCAACTGCTTTATATTTCGGACTGAGTGGAATATATTGATGTCACATGTCCCCAAATCCAAGGTTCTACCCCCAAGATTCTGTAGTATATGCCCCGATTACCTCGTGCACAAACTTGTAACAGTCTTGTTTCGTATGTTAATTGATACATTACTCTTTAAGTATTTATGATTTTTGCCATTATTTTATTTATAGTATCCAGTGTGTTCTTATTTTGTGTTCATTAGCAACATTTTAGTATTTTTCTTGTTCTCTTAACTTTTTCGTTCCAAAAATATGTTTATTTTTTTATGTTTGGAATGTTGAAATATAACCATTGCGTGTTTAAACTTAATGCAATATCGATATTCCATCTAATTTAAAAAATATCACCCATTTTTAATGTTGGCTAAAAAATATCCCACATTCAAGGTTGTGTCCAGATGCTTCAGGCTCCTTACACTCTCAGTCGCTTAACACCAGTTCCGTGATGTTGTGATATATGTTTTGCCTCCTACGACGAACACCAACACCTCTAAGAAGGAATTTGAATTCTCGGTTTGAGCCCAGAAATGAAATCTGGCACCTTCAATAACTCCTAGCCCCTCATCTCTCCTCACCCTCCCGCACGCGTACACAAATAATGAATAGTTCTTACAACTGTACTCTATATGCGTTGGAGACGCATTTTCAATACAAATTGTTACACGATCCCATTCTGAAACTTACAAGTAATGCGTTGGTTAATTTTTCCAAATTTGATGCGTAGTCCGCTATATGGTACCACTATCGCTTTATTCTGTAGTCTTTGTGCGTGTGTGTGTGACGTTTCATTCTTCCTGCTCCTGAAAGACCTCATTTAGGTGAATATATAGCAATTCCATTTATGTTTAAACAACTTGGACAATATTACCTAATTGTCACTCTCTTTTTTATCTTCATCTTCACATTTTGGTCTGGTCTTTCCCGTTATGTAGTTGGTTCCGTTTCATGATCTAACATGTCTAATATCAATTGGTTACTTAATTGAGAGCTCATGATCACGAAATGGTTTTAATTTCAGATTGACTCGAAGTTCACAACAACAACTCAGATAGTAAAGCTTGTAGGAAGTCACACAATAAGCAGGATTACACTTCGAATAGGGGACCTCAAGAGAACGAAGATGGTTCGAACGATTAACATCTACTACAATAATAGGAGTGTTCAAGCAGTTGTGGAACTGAAGAATAAGCCATGTAAGTTGTTTTTTTTTTTATTTTAGGGTAGAACGAAGTGCATAACGCTCGTTAATCTGTATTAAGTCTATTTTTTTTCAGTATGGTTTACTTTAAACTAAAGTTCGTTTAAGGTTGATGGATTCTTTTGTCAGAAACATTGAGTAATAATCTTGTAACAAAATCGCCCACGAAGGCCCTGAATTCCCTACGTAACTTTCCCGTCATTAGTGTTTGGTTCTATTGACGCATGCGCAATAATTTAAAAGCTGTTCAATTTTAATTTAAGTTTATTTTTTTAAGGATTTTAGGGAACTTTTGGCTCAGATCGGATGGATGATGATGGAAAAATTGGTGGAATGAAGAAAGTGGGAGAAAACTAGACGAAAATCCCGAGAAAACCCACGCATACAGTGTTTGTCCATCACAAAGCTCACGTAGCACGAGCAGGGATCGAACCTTGAGTCCAACCACCAGAGGTGGGCACTCTACCAATGAGCCACCGCGGCCTGAAGCTGGTTCAGTCATTCATGTTAAAATCTGAAATGAATTCTGACTAATTCTGAGCTGAGAATCGGTTTTCAGTACTTTTCTGTGTGAGCAATGTTTTTCACAGGTGAATCTGAATTTATATGAATAATTCGTTATTACAGAAAATCCGATGTATGACTTCGTTGTCTTCTGAAGTATATCTGGTGACGTTTTGAAGTTATTATTTAAGTAATAGGTTTTGCGTTTTGTAAATGTCGAATTCACAACGTATGTGTTACTGATAGGAAGTGTGGTGAGATATGCCAGATGCATGGCAAAAACACTGAGCCAGAAAAAAACTGCAGAAAACTCACATCAGAAGAACGATGTTCGCATATAGATTCAAAATACGATGGTGCACAGAAAATACCAAGGTCTCTAAAAAGTGGAGTTTCGAGTTTCCAATACTTTGGCTCACCAACTACAGCTTTGGACCTGTTCCTTTCCAACTACTCGTGTTTCCACGCATAAAAAACAACAACACAACAATAGAGTACGCCTGGCTCAGCTTTCGCAATTCTGCATTCCTTCCCAAGAACTGGGGCATACTCCACTCAAAACAATCAAGCATCGTCCACGAAGGTATGTGTTTAGGAATGGGATACCCCAGAAAACAAGAATATTTTTATTTCTACGGGTAGTATGTACAGAAACTGTAAAAATGAATGGTTCGCGTCTGGACGTTCTATCATAAAGTTTAAGATCTTAGTTGGTCTAAGCGTAACAAGATTTTTATAATATTTATATCAAATTTACTTCAGTGTGTGGTCATTGGCAACATCATATGAAAGTAGCATGATGTATGTGCTTGAGTAAAAGTTAAAGAAGAGTCAATATCCAGAAATAATTTACCTCGAATAATTGAACCTGCTTTAGACTCCTTTTATGCTTCCGCGTTCTTACACGCGTAATGAGAGAAGCGCAAACCGAGCGTTGTCTAAACAATGGGACCAAATCACGGATAAGTCAAACTGTTGCCAAGCGTTTCGGAGTTCAGTTGCTCAGATATTGGCAGTGCATGCTTAAAATGCACTGGCAACATTATATTGTATGTTATTCTTCTTTTTTTCCTCGTCTTTCTTTTTTCTCCCAGATTCTCCCGCCAAAAAAAAAAAGGAGAAGTATTTCATATAAAGTACTCCCAAAAAGCCTTCCTTCTCGCGTTAAGAGTAAAGCGCGCGAGCATAAAACCAGTCTTAGTATACAGACCTGTAATGTCTGTTTAGTTCAGGGAAAAAAATAACACTCGTAAGTAAGAGAGACTTACTATTTCATAGTTCCTTTTCATTTCCCTTGAAGTAAGCTAACTTCCTGGGTGGCCTGTTGCATTATATTCTTGTCATGGTTTCCACGAGTTTAATTACTGTTTTTTAAAATTCTACAAGCTCCATTAGTTTCTAAGTTATTTTATTTACTCAGTGCAACCAGAATTCTTAAGGAGAAAAATTATCCCCTTAAAGGGAATGTACAGATGCTTATCAGAATAATGGAAACACCTGTAGTTGGCAACACGTCAGATGTATGGGTTGGCAGTGGTGTCGTGGCGACCGCAGCGCCTGACTGCTGGTGGTGGTGTGTTAGGTCGGTCTCCATACTACGTCAGGCGTCGTGGAACAGGAGTGTGCAGTGGCTGCAGCAGACGGAGGTAGTGTAAAATGGGAGACCTCTCAGAGTTTCAAAGAGGGCAAATTGTTGGTGCGCGGTTATGTGGAGTGAGTGTGACGGCAGTGGCTAGTGTGTTAGGTGTGTCGCCAGGGACAGTGTCGAAGGTGATGACGGCCTACACAACACACGGGAAAACCACATCGGGGAAGCGGAACAGTGGGCGGAAGAAAAGCATCAGTGACAGGGCACGCCGGGTATTAAAGCGCATTGTCACGCGGAACCGTCGTGCCACTGCGGCGCAAGTGACGGAGGAACTCACTCAGCACCTCCCCCAACCTGTTTCGACAATCACAGTCCGCCGCGAATTACATGACATGAACTTACGGGGTCGTGTTGCACGGGCCAAACCTCTCATCAGGGACCAGAACGCTTTAGCACGTCGCAAATGGTGCCGCGACCATGCAACTTGGACCGTTGACGACTGGAAACGTGTGGTATGGTCGGATGAGTCACCATTCACCCTATTCCAAACCACGGGCCGTGTTTATGTGTGGAGAACGCCCAAAGAAGCGTATGATCTGCAGTGTCTCCGCCCAACTGTGAAACATGGCGGCGGCACGGTGATGCTGTGGGCCGCAATATCATGGTTTTCATTGGGTCCTGTGGTCACACTTCGCGGACGCATCACTGCCCACTATTATGTCGCAATTTTAGGACACCACTTGCATCCTATGGTCCGGATGTTCTTCCCGCACAATGACGCCATAATCCAGGATGATAATGCACCCATTCACACAGCTGGAGTTGTTGCAGCGTGGTTTGAGGAACATCGGGATGAAGTTCAACACCTCCTCTGGCCCGCCCAATCCCCAGATCTCAACATAATTGAACATCTGTGGTCCATCTTGGAAACACGACTCCGGCGACGATTTCCACCTCCATCCTCTCTCACAGAACTGGCCGATGCCCTGCACGAGGAATGGTGTAATATTCCACTTGCTACCATTCACGACCTCTATGCCTCCATCCCACGTCGCATCAAGGCTGTTCTGAAGGCGAAAGGTGGCCCGACACCATATTAATCTGGTAAGTTGCACTTTCGTTCAGGTGTTTCCATTATTCTGATAAGCATCTGTATATACAATGTGCATTTCATATTCACGGCGATATACTAAAGTTTTCTTACCTTCGTGTCAATTTAGTACTATAATCTAAGTTTTTAAGTGATATTTTTCCTCTTTTTTTTAAGCTATGTGGCATAAAGCAAAGAAAGTGAGTTTGGCGACTGGCCAGACAGAAGTCAAAATCGAATTTCCGCTTCCCATTGTGGCCTGTAACTTGATGATCGAGTATGCTGATTTCTATGAAAATATTCAGGCATCTTCAGAAACTCTCCAGTGCCCCAGATGCAGTGCCTCTGTACCAGCCAATCCTGGAGTCTGTGCCAACTGTGGGGAAAACGTCTTCCAGTGCCATAAATGTCGGTAGGTACAAACTTCACGTACACTTCTGATCTCGTAATAAATAGTTTAAATTTCAATAATTTAAATGTATTTACTTGTAGTACTTGCGCGGGAGCACAAGTTTGAACTTAACTTGTAGTGTAGTATTGTGTAGAAATGTTACACAGCGTGATTAATGTCAGTACTTTCTGCTCCCCACATTAAGTTCTACAAAATAGTGCAGACTTTGTTGTTTAATGTGAGCGTACGTTTCGGAATTGCTTTTGTTTTCAGCTACCTGATCAAGTGATTCGTACACTTATTTTCTACATTAGTAGATACAAAAAAATACACTTAATTTATTGTTCATATGTGCTCCTTTAGTTCGTGCATGTCATTGTATGCCAGCAGTTGTGAAGAAAATAAGAAACTTATGATAAATTTGAGTCATGGGTACAGCTGTGGACAGAAGTATTTTCACATGTCTTTAAATAATAACATTTTCCAAATTCGCAAAGATATTCCTCCTGTGTGAACATCTACTAGTGAAAATTAAAATAACAGTTAATAGTTCCCATTGTGTTACAAAGGGAAGATAAAACGAGGAAACTATACAACTTGGTAAATTTTTGTATTTAGAATTTTTTGTCGACGAAAAATTATATTTTTTCATAATATCGCCCTCATTAATTGTATATCAGGATAGTATTTTCCTGAAAAGTGTGTCATGTGATTGTGCATTTGTCTCTGAGTTAACAAATGTATACGAAGTTTCAATATACTTACTTTTGAAATAAGAAAAGTTAGTTATGGACATTATCCAAAGCTGTACAATTTAACGATTTATGAGAGTAAGCAATGGGTGACCGTCGTGAGCGTATAGCAGATGTAGACATCAAATATATAGATCAGATAGAAAAATGGTCGTAGTATTGAAGGGGAAGTTGTAAAATCTGGAGTTTCATTGGCTGGAGTGATTGTATTTATTTATTTAGTTTAGTTTAGTACTGGGATTACAGAACCCAAATAATTTGTATCTTGCGCTTTTCAGCAAGATAAAATAGTGAACTTCAGGTCTAGTAATTATCATGTCCACTAGTTTACTTTTTACTTTGGTGTAGTGTTGTTTTAAAGCTAATTCCTATGTTTTGTGATGATTTTTTGTTCCAGTGCGATTAATTATGATGAGAAGGACCCCTTCCTTTGCCATGCATGTGGTTTCTGCAAGTACGCTAAATTTGATTACACCCTGACTGCACGTCCATGTTGTGCTGTGGATCCCATTGAAAACGATGAAGATCGGAAGAAAACGGTGGCTACTATTAATTCTCTTCTAGAAAAAGCTGACAGAGTGTACAAACAATTGATTGCAAACAAGCCAACATTGGAGGTGAGATTTGTTTCCTTCGATGCTTCTGAAATTTTTATCTTTTGTTCCCGAATGCAAGAATATATAAAACACAAACTTGTGAAACAATAAATCATACAAATTCGCATAAATCAATTGTGAACTCACCCGGTGCTATACGGAAGTGAATATCGTTTGCTGAGGGTCGGTACTGGGAAGATCAAGTAGACGCAGTACATGTAAGCCATTCTGACTTATGTTGTCCCATAGTTTTTCCTCACACCTGCTGAACAAGTACAAGGATGATATATATATAAAAGAGGCGCTGGCGTCTTACTTTTACATTTTATTCCCAAAGTTGTTGTTAGGCGTAATTTGTCATGCCTGAATCTAGATCAAGTTTCAGGGCTACTAAAGTGTAGCACATTTAAAACTAAGTAATTAGCTTATATGTTCATATTAATAAAGGAAAACTATTCCCTGTGCGATACGCACGCGACATGATCTTCTCATGGGGATATGGAGGTAGCGCTCCACATATTCTTGACCTACCCTACAAAGTGAGGTGGGGTGGCCTTGACCTTGCCGAGGTGCCCAGGAGTACCAAGGACACTCTGGTACTCATTTGGGTAGGAGACTGAGTGCACCTGAGAGCGCCAAGCATGGGAAAGACTGCGAGAACGTTTCCAGCGTCCTGGTCGGAATTTGAACTAGGGCCGTCCGATTCGTAGTTAGACGCGCTACCACCTGAGCCGCGGCGACTCGTATATTAATTCTCTAGAATTTTGTTTTGCATTACCGCGTGTATGTACAGCTTTATTCTTGTATGTTACACATATGATTTAACACGACTGGAATTTGGTTCGGGTGTTGGGAAAAAAACTGCTGTTGGCAGCAGAGTAGAATTTCCTTTTATAGAGAATTTAACAATAGTTCGTTTTAGTGAAGTAAGTAAAGGGGCGCTGTGTAGTTTGCTTTCTATTCACATGCAAGCTGGTGGTTGAACGAAAGTATCAATTTTAATTCAAAGAGAATATTTTGATGTAATGATACAAGAGTGCACATCATCGTAATCGTAATCACGTTACTTTAGATCGTTTCTTTCCTTCAGTTTCACTCTTAAATAGTTGAAAACGTGTCAAATTAACTTGAACTCTGTTTTGACGGGAAGATAGTCATTTGCAAAAGAAAATATCATTTATTCCTTGAAAGTATCCGTAGGAAATTTCATGTATTATTTTGGAATGGATTCCTTACTCTTATCGTATATGTTTTTTGCAGCTTTTGCTTTTGAAAATCAGTGAACATCGATTAGATCGAGTACTTGATGAAGGTGTACAAACAGGAAATGCAGGAAGTACTCAGGTCAACAGAGCCATTCAGCTTCTGGCCCAGCGTTATTGTGGAGAGTGCAAAAGTTCCTTTGAAGAGCTCAGCAAAATTATTCAGGTAAGTGATTTATCTGTTATTTATTTATTTCAAAAAAAGAAAAAGAAAGAAAAGAAAATTGACTGTGGTTATATTGTAACGTTATCGCACAGGGTACCGTGGAGTCTTTCATATGTTTATTTGTATGATAAAGCAGGAAAGATGACATCGAGAACATTTCCTTCTCAACAGATGTTAATAACCGGAGAAATGCGGATTGGTAATCAAATGTATTTGAAAAGTACGTAAAAGGTATTGGAAAAACTGTATAAAATTTTGTAGGCTTGTACAGTCTTCAACTATCCTGATTGCGGAATTTGAGTGCATGAATGCTTAGAATCATTTGCCTGACGAATTGAACAAGGCTTTTAGGCAGCTTTGGCTCAGGCCGGATGGATGATGGGATGAATTAGCGGAGTGAAGAAAGTGGAAGGAAACGGAAGAACTCCGAGAAAACACACCCACACGGTGTTTGTCCTTCACAAAGCATCATGAGCAGGGATTCAGCCGAAGACCACATTGAGCCACCGCGGCCTCATTTGCCTGACGAGTCTAACGACGTGGGTTTCGTTGTGATTGTAGTCACCACAAAACCCGGAACCGTCGTCACCTGTCAGTGTCTCGTAGTAAAATTCATTGGTCAGCAGTTCACGTATTTGGAGGACGCCTGCGACTGCACAATTATCAGTAATAGCGACACCACCAACGAGGACACATCCACCACCAACTTCGAGATACAAACATGACAGCGAAAATTTGACTTGGCATTCAGGAGTCCAGATCAGGTGAGTTGGGAGAAATGGGGATTGTTGTTAATGCTTTTCCAAACCCTAACGTTTTCATCCATGGCATAAACCAATTGGGCACGAAGTCTTCCGAAAACATAACAAAATTGATAGAATGAACCTGTATATTTTAAAGTTTCATCTCAACCTACTTTAGATAGAGAATACTCTTTAATATACAAATAATAATTTTAATATGTAAATTGTACAAGCCCCATAAAAATTATTATTGCCAAGAATTCCATTAAACAGCTTATGAAATATTCAGTAGGTAAATTCAGCAGTCAACTTGATCCTACTATTACATTTCAGCTCATTCCGTTAAGTACCTTAATTTCTGTTATAGCATGTGAAAGATGATCAGCTTTGATCCAGTATTTCAGAAAATCCTAACTATATTGCTAAAAGATACATTCTTCATTGACTTCCCTTTGGACAACCCAGTGTCCTCTTTTGTCAAGGAAACTTCAGTTAAATATAGGACATTATGTTGTACTTTTCTTTGTAGCTTAAATAATATTAATTTTGTAAATTATGATATCTCACAAATAATCTCTTATTTTCCAGCGAGTTCTGGCGTGTCGACGAGAACTAGTGGCGTATGATAGAAACCAGCGCGATGAACAGGGAGGATCATCCAGCAGAGAGGAGTGTCCATCTCACACTTTAAGATCAGCGCCTTTAGGTCGCTGCTTCGGATGCGCAAGTGCAGCGACAGAACATTGTTTAACCCTCTTAAGAGCTTTAGCATCAACTCCGTGGTCCAGGCAAATTCTGTGTAATCAAGGGCTTATTTCCGAGTTGGTGTCCAACAACTTAAGAAGAGGAACTGTTCAGGTAATAAGTAATGTTAATCTGATTTAATTTGCACCGCGCTGTTGTTTGTATTGCTTCACAGGTTTACTTTCCTTTCTCGTAAGTGTCCGTGTGATGTATTGGTGCTCGAAACGTTATTTTTTAGTTGTTTTGTGAACGCGTTGGCCTGAGTCAAATTTACGTAAAGGCTTTACAAATTAAAATTTAAAAAATGCGTTAATTTATGGTTAGTTCCTATCGTACAATGTTAGAGAGTTTTTTCTGTAGCGTTACCAGACAAATGCCAGGATGGCGCTTGGAGAAGTTAATGTATTTTGTATGGACTGGGCAGACAGCTATAGAGTAAATCTTTCACATATCGGAAGAATGGCCTCCCTCGGCGGTTATTTCCTGGGTTAAGGAGGAGGAAAGTAGCGGCCGAGGCTGGGCACCATTTTAGTACGTGCCTCGTGAAACTGAGGAAAACCTATCAGGATGGCTGGCAGCGGCACTTGAACTTGCGTATCTTCCTATTGCCGATCCGAAGATCGCGATCATGTAATTGAAGGAGGTTCATTATTTAATTTTTTTTTTTTTTTGTCCTGTTTGAGCAAATTAGGCACAGTTTTGTAGATATAAATTGAATTTTCAAATCTTCCGTAAAAAATTGACAGCTCGCCTAATACTTTTTTTTTTGGGGGGGGGGGGGAGTTGCTCCTTGATCTTTCTCGATTTTCACTACGAAAGTATTAGATTTTTTTTCATATTTTGCTCGTGGAAGGTTGGCCATGATGTGTAAAACAGAAACCGCAAGTAGGCCTGCGTTTTAGCTAAAACTTAGTCTTCAGAGGCTTGGGAACTTCAACTTTCCTTCAGAGAGAGAGAGAGAGAAAGAAAGAAAGAAAGAAATGGAGGCGCTCTGCGGTCAGCCATATGTCGAGCCTGGTTGTACCTGGCCAATACTAACAAAACCTGCCTGTACAACGATCCAGTGTACACAGTGACGTCATTTGGCAGACTGATGCCGAAATCTGTACACTCACGATACCTAACGGCGCTTTCCGTGATTATAACGAGCACGCGCCACATTCAAATTTCTGTTATTTTAGGTATCTTTTAATAATTTTTCAAAAAGCTTAAATTCTTCTTGAAAAGGAAAACAAATTTCATAAAAATATTCTTGACAATTCTTAGACTTTGCTTCCATGTAGAGATCTGTTACAGTGTATAAAAAAAATAGCACATTAAATATTTAACAAATTAAAGCAGAAAGTGTTGATTTTCTTATAAACAGTTATTTAGTAATCTTGGTCTTAACCATGTTGTTAGAATGTCGTAGCTAATGTAATTTAATCATAGGTTTGGCTTTTTATTTTAATAATGGAAATATATTTTATTATTATTATGATTATTTTGACTTACAGGTTCAGGAAGAGGTGCGTCAACTTCTTTGTCTTCTAACAAGGGATAATCCCAAAGCCACCGAAGAACTGCGCACTATACTTATGGATAGGATTGCTCTAGCACTCAGAGGCCACATAGCGAGTACAGACCTATCGTTTGCTGTAAGACATGAAATGGCCTTATTGGCGGCTTTGGTGCAGAAGGAAGATACTTGCTGGGAACAAAAACTTAGGTAGGTAACACAACTAAGCCCTTCAAATCTTGGTTTCCACTTGTATAAGGCTCATTAAGTTGAAGGAAACGGAGTTTTTTTTTCGGAAGGGGAGGGGAGGGGGGTTTCGTAGGTTGTATTTCCATTGTTAAACATCATATCATGAAGAACGGCAGTTCTTCTCGAGTGACGCTGGCAAAGGACACTGTTAGCGGTACTCAGATAGTATACAGTTAGTTTCGGATCGACCGAAGTATAAGTCCGATTTTGATGCTTGAACTTACATTTGAAAGCTTTTTCCAATACTAAGACACAGGGGAAAAAATGGGTCGGTAGGATCTCCTTGGGCGCTTTGAAAAAAATATAAAAATTTCACATTTTTTAGGATAGCACTGACCCCAGACCATATAGGCGGCCGAAACTTACTGGATCTTTCTACGCCTCAGTACGTTTCAAACGGTGTATCATACGTTAAAATCGGTGGAGCGGTTCAAAAGTTACGACTTTTTTTTAACCGAATCACAAAATTTTCACAAATGATAGAAAGGTATGTCCGTCATTCTGTGTGTCTTTTTGTTTTAGCCCCAAATGGGTGGTACTGGGGAATTTTAGGCGTCCATTGCGGGCCCCAATGAAAATGGGGGTAAATCCAAGCTGATTTTTGATAGAAGTTACGGTTTTCGAGATATGGAGCAAAATCAATCTTGTATCCTTCCGCCATAGTGACACGTGCCACTTTTTAAATACGAACCCGTACGAAGAACACACTCCGCCGCTGCTCCACTCATCTGGGCATGACGTAACGGAGAAAAATGTAAAGATACATGACCGTACCTAACTTTACCTAACCTCCACGTTCCTATGGTGAGTAATTTAAGAAAATGTACGAATAATGCAAGAAAAAAATATTAATCATAAAAATAAATTTTGAAAATTTACATGACCGAACCTTACCTTACCTAACCTCCACTTCGCCTTGGTCACTAACTTAAGATAATGTACGTAAAATGCAGGAAAGCAATTATTAATAATGAATATAAACATATATAAACACATGAAAATATATTCTGAAAGGAAAATCTAGTGTTAACCTCGCCGGGACTCGAACCAGGGCTTTTTTTGTTTACCAACTCTACGCTTCAACCACCAGACCACCGAAGCAACCTTGCAGATGTGGTTTCTCCGTTGTATTTACAGTGCACGTGTCTCCTACACGTTATAGCGCGTGTGCAGGAGGAGAGAGGAGCATCGGCATAGATGGCTCGTGTTAGTCTTTTTTTTTATAGGCAGCCTTACAAAAGAAGTGATATCAGTACAGAACCCCGTTTGGGGTAAAAGGAAGAGTGACGCAAGAATTCTACTCACAAAAGAAGTTATATCTATTTTGCGAGTGACTTTCTTTGTGTCACTATGGCGGAAGGGTACTCTCTCTTAATTTTATTACAAAGGCAATATTCTCGCCATAGTGACACAAAGAAAGTCACTCGCAAAAGATATCACTTCTTTTGTGAGTAGAATTCTTGCGTCACTCTTCCTTTTATCCCAAATGGGTTTTTGTACTGCTACGTTTTACTCACATTGTACGGAGTTGAACATCGAGATTAGAATAAAAAACTCTTTTTTTGGAAATTCGTTGTGCACTTCTAGTTAGTTAGAAACCAGCGATCGTTTCGTAAGCCTTCCTGTTACATCGTCAGGGAATCTTGTTTGATATTAAATTGCAATACACATTATATAAACACCGAGCCTCCTTAGCTCAGCGTTCGAGAGGTCGTGGGTTCGATCCCAACGGTCGACGATCCTGGCTGAGGTTTTTCCAGTTTTTTTCTCAGTCACACCACGCAAATGCCGGAATGGCACCTTCAACATAGGCCCTGGCCGACACCTTTCCGAATCCTTTCCCCTCCCTTATCTCGGCCTGAGCCTTACACAAGCCTAAAGGCCATAAAATTCAAATTCGTATGATATAAACGTTAGAACTTCGTTTCATAAATTCTACCTGTGAACAATGTAATAATAGATTGAACATGTATTGTCCACTGCTAGAATTTGTGCAACAATGTAATAACGTTTTTATCATGTGCATTGTAATTTAACCGAGTCGCCGTGGCTCAGGCGGTAGTGCGTCTGACTACGAATCGGGCGGCCCGGGTTCAAATCCCGGCCAGGACACTGGAGACTTTTCTCTAAGTGTTCCCATGCCTGGCGCTCTGAGGTGCACTCAGCCTTCTATCAAATTGAGTACCAGAATGTCTTTGGTATTTCTGGGCACCTTGGGAAGGTCAAGGTGGTCGAGCGTGGGACTGACCATCCCACCTCACTTCGTACTGTAAATGAAGAATATGTGGAGCGCTACCTCCACATTCCCCATGCGCCGTTCACTTCGCGTGCCTATCGCACAGGGGATAGCTTTACCTTTTTTTATTGTAATTTAACATGAAACGTGATCCCCTGACGATGTAGGCAGGAAGTACTACGAAACTGCGAACTACTAGGAAGTCTTACGAAACTATCTTCGGGTTCTAACTATATAGAAGTCCACAATGAGTATCCGAAAAGAGTTTTATTACTGAAATGTTGGACACACGTCGTGAAAGTTTTAAAACACAAACGAGATTATTTGCTACAGTTTAAATGTAAAGTACTGAGTGTTTCACTCGCAGGTGACCCCTTGTTACCGTTGAGTGCGATCTGGAAGTAACCGCCTTCTTTCTGCAGGCATCTCCGTGGTCCTCCGTGTTTGCAAATAAGCTAGTTGTGGGTGATATCATCAGTTGGAAGGGGGATGTTTTATCTCAGTTTCTTCACCTCAATTGTGCGTGGTTTTATTGGCACCCTTCAAATATCTCATAGAAAGAAGCCTGGCAGACGGAATCTGCAGATCTTGGTGGTGACCATATTTCTTTGGAGATAATCGGATCTTCGAAAGAGCTGCTTATAACTGCCATGGACGTGTTAGACCTGTTACAGATCGCTGCGTCTTGCGTGAAATAACCACATTGTATCTCATTAAAAAATATGTTAGTAATGCCGCAGTATACGTCTGAACTGAGAGAACACGTGGAACACCCAGCAGCTTAAAGAGAACATCAATGCTGCGATTGACGACGACAGTCACACTCGGATTATTGAAATGTTCTCAAAGATGGATCGCAAGTTGCCAGGTGCCAAGGAGGAGGCCACTTCCAGCATGTGTTGTGATGCGATACATTCGACATTTCTGAGCTATGTGCTGCCACAGTTGGATTTGCCAACAATCAACAGTAACCTCACTTCGTACCGTAGATTGAGAATATATGGAGCGCTGCCTCCACATCCCACATGCACTGTTCACGGCGCGTTCATATCGCACAGGGGATAGCTTAACTTTTTTTTAGTCAACAGTAACTCTGTATCCTGCAAGTAAACATACTGTGTTATCTTTTTTTTGTCTTAACGAGAGGTAAGATGCGCAAGCAGTTATAATTGTGTGAATTAATATGAATGTTGATCACCGTTAGAGAAGCAGTTGGATACCTGAGTTCATCCATATTTTTCAGATGCGTGATGCAGTTATTCCTGATGGCTTGTAAAGACTCGAAGTCACCTGTAGTTATGGAATCCATTATTCTTCCGTGCTTAAAAATTCTTCAAAACTTAATCAAACCGGAGCAACCAACATCAAAGAAAAATAAGGTATGTATTTACGTATGTTGGTGATACTAGTCTTAAAACACTATAGCTTATTATTTTTAACCATAATGATGAAAACCCATATTCGTGTAAGTCCATTATTGTACTTTAATTTGATAAGTAATTCATAATTTATTGGAAATTTGTAAGGTTTGATATTTTCGGTGTGTGGAACTATTAATCATGTGAAGTATGTAATTTTTATAAGCTTTCTCTTCTAATACTGAAATTATATATTCTCAAATACCAAGAGGTGAATAAATGTTGTTGTTTTTTTTTCTTATTGAAGGATAAAACCCTAGATGCTTTAGCTACCATTAAACCCACCGAAGGGATTCGAGTAGATGTTAAGAAGTGGTTAGCAGGCGATCCGAAACACTCATACAAAGTTTGGAGGCAACATATGCCCTCGAAAGGATCGGAGAGTCCACCTAAGCAATTAAAGAAGGTACGTATTGGATTGCTTATAGAAGAATTTTTCATTAAAGATTCTCTGTAATTAAGACTGCATTTAATAGTAACGAAGGCTATTGCTAGATAGTAAACTGACCGTAAATGTAAAAAAAAAGGAGTGGTAAGTCAATTTCATGAAGCTTCAGTTGTCAACATTCTTGATTTGAATTAATTTTGTAATTTCTGTGTTATTGTCATTACTGTTAAGCTATTAGCGGGAAACTCTTCGGAGGAAATGTATGTTCTCCTTTCGTCTCAATCTTTTCAGTTTCTTCGTTATGTTAGCACATGATTTTTCTCAGTCTGTGACTTCAATCATATCTTTAATTCTGTTCTTCAGGTCAACATTTTCTGCGTTAACGAAGTCCTAACTTCTTTTGATCCTTTATTATCCGGGATTGTTTTTCTCAGATTTGCTTTGTAAAGCATTCCCTCATTACATAATTTTTTAACCCAGCTGATTTTCTATATTCCATCACAGCCATATTTTGGAGACTTAACTGTCCATTTATCATTCCTTCCATCTTTTTCACAACTTCGTTTATCCACTGAAAAATCGCATATATATGGCGTCTTGGAGTTCAGATACGTAACGAAAATAATAATGTTAACCATCTAGGCTAACACATTCAGGCTTTTTCTCCTTTAAAACAACTTAGATTTTTTTTGTACGACTCTTGTATGTTTTCCGGTTATAATGTTAACCTTCTAGCACAAGCTTTTTTCCCCTCAGAACCTAACTTAGATTTTTTTTTAAACAGGATGTAACAGGAACATAATTTTCGGTAAATGTCTTTGCTTTTATTTACAGTCGTATAATTTTTTAGAAGTTAAAAATATCTGAAAAAGTCTTTTTATCTTTTATTCATTGCGTAAAATTCATTCTTATGAGTAGAAATATTCGGAATGAATGTAGCTTCCTCATAATTCATTTTGAGTACGCGTGCTAAATACAGTGAAGTCTTCCATTGCGCTTGTACTTGCAGTGAGTTCATGATTTCATTCAAAACGTCTGGTGATCTTCTTTTATTACAGGAAGAAGCACGAGCTCTGTATCTTATGGAAAAATATGGTGGAAGATGGAGGCAGAAAACACTGCGTGGAATTATTCCCCTCAAATTAACTGATGCGGCGTGGCTAAAGCAAGTCCTCTTTAATCCAAGTTCGAGACTTGCTCGTCAAGTGGCATGTAATATGGTGGAGAGTCTATGTCAAGTTCCTGTTAGAAAAAGAGAGGTGAGTGTAGATTGGATTTCATTGGAAGCACTAAAAAATAAGCCAGCTTGCTTTGGATGCATTCTAATAAAATGCTAATACTATATTTTAATTCGTGAAGTACTTTCATTAAATGGGCGGTTTGGCATACAAGTGGTGTAAGTCCAGAATAACAATTTTACAGGAGAGCAGATTGAAAGTTTAAACTGTTCGGCCATTCGAACGCATTCTGTGGCCAATTTACAGAACTGGCACCCACACTGCGTGACGATTTAATAGATTTAGCTGTTTAGTTTTCGACAATATTGTTAGTCCATTTTCGGATTTTTTTGGACTTAACACCGCTTGTCAGCCAAACCGCCTTTTTAACGATGAAAGAGATTCACAACAGTAAATGTGTAGTTTGAACTATATTCTAGTGGTGAAGTACACTGCCCATGAATCGGTAGTTGATTGGCAACACAAGGTCAAATCAATTTATTTCTAATTGAGGTTTCAGAGAGAATTCCACTGTCTCGCCTGGCGAATGGAGGTTTGAAACTATTCGAAGAAACTTTCACCATTTCCGTATCTCTTCAGTTTTTCACCCCATCGCGCGTCCACAATAACGTTAATTATCGAGATATCGAACACATTTCTGTTTTTAGTGTGTTTTGGTATGTGTTGTGCCTAAGTATTTATTCCGTGTTGCTTTTATTTTTTATCTTCTGTGCGTTATTCAAGTTCATTTCTGTTGGAGTATTGAATTTCAAGGAAAAGTCACTAATTTTGTTCCTATAAATTCGATAGGCAGACACCCTGTTGAAAGACGAGACAAATTCAAGCCTTAAATTGCTCTTTGTACTTTTAATGGTCCCGTTACATAATGAGGAGATATTAATTTTGTGATATCTGTTTTTCTGTGTAACTCAGGTTACAACTTAAAAGGTGATTGATAGGGACTAAAGAATTTCAGATGTGGGTTCAAAATTCATTCTTATTATTTCACAGGTCAGTTCTTTTTTCACAAGTTAGCAATGTATGAGTTATTTGTTGGACTTACAAAGCCTATTAATATATGGAGATAAATAATCTGTTTTTATTTGTTCTAGATTTTAGACTTATTAACTGGATTCCTTGGTGAACTGGGAACGGCCGGCGAAAGTGCTGCTGAGTTCCTATCCTTATATCAAAGTTTAGTTCAACCACCTCCTTGGAAACAGTATTTGGCAGTGCGTGGTGTTCTTCTACATTTGGCGAGCCTGTTAACTCATGAAATTCAGGAACTCCATAGGCTAGAAGACACAACTCTAACTTCCGATCTCGCTCAAGGTAAGAAAGAAAAAGAAGAGTACTTGAAACTTATTATTGGGTGTTAAACAAGTAATGCTACGAAGGTTGCACCATGTTTATCGAAGTTCTCGTAAATTACGTGATAATACTAGTTAACTAACTAATTCTGTGGCTTACGGAGCTCTCTAGTTCATCGCCGCAGTAACGTTCGCTATAGGATTCTCTCCTTGGCAAGATCAAGCAAGTTTTCATCACGAATACCTACTTCTCCATGATCTCTTCTAATATTGCCATCACAACGATGTCTCGGTCTTCCCAACGGTCTATTTCCCTCCGACTTTCCAACCAAGATGGGGTATAATCTTCGTTTCCCCTGCATCCGAGGGACATGACCTGCCTTAATAAGGGCGATTAAAAAGTTCTAATTTACTAATTAACATTTTTTTTTTAAATTTTTGTAATTACATCATCCGAAATTGACAACGTAAGTACATAGATAAGGAAGTTTTACTATAAACAGATTCATTCGTTAAACAAATACATCATCATATCTTCTCTAGAGCTGGTCCAGCATAACTGTACCAGTTTGCTGATGATTATCTCAAGGTAGCTTTTCTATTTTTAACTCTGTACACTACAAACGTTTATGCGTTGAGATGTTAATAGTATTTAATTAACTTGAGGTGAAGTATTCATTCTATATGTTGAAGTTGTTAGAGCAAATGCGGAAGAGTACTAAAAGTTAGAACTATGTAATGGGAGATATAGATTTTAGGTAGCTTCATTTATCATTGAGAATAATTGTACACAGGTATTTAGCACTTTACCTAGTATCTTTGGCAAGGGCGATTATAAACCATTATAAATTGTGTCGTATTAGTCGAAATGCGAAATTACGACGGGACTGCATTTAATTCGTAACGTAGTAATACTTACGAAATAGAAGTCGAGGAGAGGTTGAGGTCAAAATGAGAAGTCTTCCAATGAACATGTTATGGATTAGGTGAGAGTCCTGCTCGTACCTGAAATGAGAGGATATATGTCCACGAAACACGTTGGGAAGGCAGTGGGACTAGATTTATATGTAGGAGAGATTCAAAGTACAATTGCCATACTAGTATTAACTATTTGTTTGGAACAAAACATTTCTGATAGTATCTTATATTCAGTACAAAAGTTATGATGATAAATAGATGTGCCGATTGTCTGTATATGAGCAGTTCGAGACTTCCATAATGACGTTGTTCTAATGGTAAAACTTTTTTTTTTTTCTGGAGCAGGTTACGCATTGAAAATGCTCACTGAATTACTAGCTTCGTTCATGGAACAAGAAAATATCAAACAACAGTATAAAGGTAGATTAGTTGGTGCTGTGTTAAATGGGTATTTGTCACTTCGACGTTTGGTTGTCCAGCGTACAAGACTGATTGATGAAACACAGGAGAAACTTCTGGAGTTGCTTGAAGAAATGACTACAGGTTAGTGAAATGTTTATTCTTATAGAAATGTGTGAAACGCATGTTCTTCATTAAATGTACTTGATTTTAAATGTGTACATTTCTTTGGTACTTTCATGTATGGCAGGCGTGCTGGAAAATTTCGTCAGTATGACCAACATAAAGACCCTCCAAATTACCCATCCCTCAGGGTTTAGTGATTATGATCGCGGGGAGTTACGCTAAAAATACTTTCCTTTCTAAAGGACAATAGGAGAAGTTAGAAACAAGAACGAACTGTAGTCTTAGTTGCTGTATAGATCAAATTGTACAACGGAACTGAAATTATGTGATTAATTGCAGGAATTCCAGTTACACGAGTGTTGCCAATGGAAAGCTTACAATTGGCACTGTCAAATGTCGAATAAATGAGAGTTGGGGCCGCTGTAGCTGTTGTGAAACGGTCACCTGTGGTGGCGTGAGCTCTTCAGTTCGATCTCTCCTCGTGCCATGTAGGCTTTGGGGTGGACAGTCACCGTGTGCGTGGGTTTTCACGAGGTTTTCCCAGTTTCTTCATTCCACTAATTCTCCCATTATTATTCAATTGGCCTGAGTCAGAGTTTTCGAAAGTCCTTAAATAAAATTCAAAAATAAAAGATTGGCATTTGAAAATCGTTTTTGCTGCGGATAACGTACTTCCGTCCTTTTCATAACTATGCCTAAGTTGGCAGTACATTTTTTTTTAAAAAAAAGAAGTTTGTATTTCCAGCCAAAGGAAGAATGCACACGAGTCAGTATAATTGTCAATTTGAGAATGAGTATTTGTAGTGTGTGTAATGTGAGGCAGAAGTTGGTGTGAGACTCCTCAAGTCACTCTGCCGCTGTTTGACTGCATTTTAGTCCTTTCTCGGTTTGAATTGTCTCAGTTCTAACCAGACCTCGGGGTTAGCGCGCTCACTTTCATTGCGCGTGGTCAAGAGTTCAGTTCCCACCTGGGCCTCTTGAGTGGTCCGGAACCCACTTTACCAAAAACATTAGGTCACTAGCTCGTTTAGCACGTTAATAATAATTTAGTCAGTCAATTCCAACCAGATTCCCATCCTTACAGGATTTTTTTTATTTTAATTTTTCCTTAGTCACACCAGGCAAATGCCGGGATGGCACCTTCAACATAGGTCCTGGCCGACACATTCCCGAATCCTTTCCCCCCTCTCCTATCCCGGCCTGAGCCTTAGATGTCTAAAGGCCATAAATAACATTCTAATTCCAACCAGACTCACCGGCTAGATAGGCAGCCAGCCGTCCGTCTGAGAACCGCTAGTTTTCTTACTCAACATTTTGTGCATTGTCCATGGGAGAAGGAAAGCTGAAAATTTTCGTGTGGCAATAGTGCGTTTAGACAGCACTCAGGAAAACTCACTTTTTCTTTTCATGATACATCGGCGCTTTTGAGGTCAAAGTCAACGATTGAGGATTTTGGTTTTAATTTATTGATTGTTTCAAGGTCTTCCTAATTAGGTGGATTACATTATAACTTCTTCCTTCTGTCACTATGAACGTTTCCTTTCCATTGAGCAGTTAAACTTTGTAATTATTGTGTAGACCGTAAGTAATTTTGTTTTTGCGTTTTAGGTACTGAAGCAGAAACCAAGGCATTTATGGCTATCTGTATGGAAACTGTTCAGAAATATGGACCCGATGATGTCCGTACTCCTGTTTTTATATTTGAAAGGCTGTGTTCTATTATTTATCCTGAAGAAAACGATATAGGAGAGTTTTTCCTTACCTTGGAGAAGGATCCACAACAAGAAGACTTTTTGCAGGTGGGTAGGAAATAAGTGTTAGACTAACCGTTAATCAGGATTACTTTGATCCTGAAGATCTTATTGCTTTGGCCTAGTACGAAAACTTGTTTCGCTTTAGAATATTTAGATTGAGTCTTCATTACGTGCTATACGTAGCGCTTTTTTCTCTAGCAAGTAACAACGCCATACTGACATGGTATCATTTAAACCGGCTTTACTGTATATCGGTTGTTTGCAATGGCTCCGATACATTTCATTATGCACTCATTCATTATTTTTGACGATAAAGTTTATGGGGAAAGAAAGAGAGTACACATAAATAAAATTGTGGATTTGAATTTGTAACAGGATTCTTTTTTAATTCCATTGTCCTACTTTGTCTAATTTGATTCCAGTAGTAGAATATAGGGGGGGGGGGAATCTAGTGGATCAAAATAACCCAATCATGGGGCTAACTTTGGCCCTAAATTTAAAATCGTATATAAATTCAATAAATGGTCATTTTAGTGACTCTTCCTCAAGGATGTTAAGTCAAAACTGTAATTTACAAGAAACAGGTCAGCAATATATTTTAGGGATATGAAAACCACAAACAAAGTAAAAAGTGAGTCAAAGTAACCACGATTGATTTGACCGGAATTACGGGTAAGTTTACTTTTATTTCGATGAATTTGCATTGGATTTTATTTAAGGCCCTTAGGCATCTAGGGCTCAGGCCGGGATAGGGGAGGGAAAAGGATTCGGGAAGGTGTCGGCCAGGGCCTATGTTGAAGCTGCCATCCCGGCATTTGCCTGTGGTGTCACTGAGGAAAAACCCTGGGAAAAAACTCAGAATGGTTGGTCACTGGGATCGAACCCACGGCCTCCCGAATGCTACGCCAGCGCTCTACCACTGTGCTTGCGTAGCTTGTTATGATTAGAGGTAGAACAAACGCAATTGAAAAGTACGTTGCACTTTTTTTTTTTTTTCGTGTGATAGTTTCATTAATTTGATAATTGTTACGTGTTTTCAGTATTCTCCCTTTGTTCTTTTCTGGACCTTATTAAATTCCTTTTTTGGACATTTTCATTTGACTCTGACCTGTCCAGGGCTTAAGTATAGCAGAGTAATAAGTTAAATTGTACCGTGTTTGAAAGCTTACGGATCGAAGAGTCTATACGTGTAATATTTATGCGTAACATGCACTATTTGTAGAAAAAAAATCTCAAAAGATTTAAAAAAATATCCAATTATTTTCTGTAAGCCAGAGAGAGAGTTCCAGTCTCCGCATGATGACCAACGAATATAAAATTATTTGCAACACATTCGTGTGAAACACAAAGAAATGAGAATTATTGTGGTAATAGAACGTCATAAAAAAAGTTGTATCACCTCTTGAAGAAACTCAGCCGACAGTACTTTTCATTTGACCCGATCCCCTCTTGTACGCCTAATTTTATAGCAGGGGTCTTTTTAAGTGTTTGAAAAGGCATAGATCGTAGATTCAATGTACATGTAATATTTATGCTCATCATGCTCAATTTGAGAAGAAAAAAGAAGAAACGTAATTTTTATTGTCTGAAGATTTATATATATATATAGCACTTTAAATTACTTATACTTTAAATATGTGTACACAAAATCAGTCACAAAAGTGGTATTTAATTGGGAATAGGTTACAAAGTTCAGTTCAGTAGTAAGATAATTTGAACAATATAGTTTCATCATACATGTTTCTTCAGAACTTCATATAGTGACATCTTTTCTTTTCCAACCATTTCCTTCAAGTGACTAAAAGCTTGTTTTTCTTTTCTAGGGTCGAATGCTTGGAAATCCATATAGCAGCACCGAACCTGGGCTAGGACCCTTGATGAGGGATGTGAAAAATAAAATCTGCCAGGATTGTGAGCTCGTAGCTTTACTTGAAGACGATAATGGCATGGAACTGCTAGTAAATAACAAAATAATTAGTCTAGATCTTCCTGTGAAAGAGGTAAGTCTTTCCGTTGGAGGTTTCAAGGATGAATCCGATAGATTTCTCACTTGTGTTCGTCAATCAGAATAATGATTTTTTTTTAAAAAAAAAAAGTGTGTGTGTGTCGCGTATTGAATTTCATTATTATACTTTTTTCTTGTTGGTGTTTACAGAGTGTAAGAAAAACGATAGCAGTAACAAGGCTTGTATCATTGTACTTGGTAACCGGAAGTTTTTCTGACGTATATGCAGTCTGATACATACTTTTAGTTGCGCTACTTCAGTGGCGTTTACAAATTTTCCGCTACCGCAGACCACCAAGTAGAAATATGAGGCACATTAACGTATCGTAGTGTCTTCTCATTCATAAACCATAACGAAATCGTCGTTCTTACGTTACAAAGAGAAAGTTGTAATTTATTTATGTTGCAATGAAATACAATTTCATATGCAATGTTTTAAAAAGATAAATGCAGTAACAAATACTGTTAATAAAGTTTTTGAACTGCATGTATACAATGTGAACGAGAAAGATGAGAATTGAAATATAAGTTTATAAGACATAGGATAGGACGCAGGTGTCACAGTTTCAGCTAGACTTCTTTGTCGGGGGCAGAAATTTATTGATAGGTTCGTATGTAATGTTACCTGAGACACATCTTAAGGACCACCTAATGCACCTTTGCAGACTACCAACAGCTCAGTTTACCGTGACGATGTTGCAGCACGGGACGGGCTTAAGCTATAGTGCAGTTACCGCCAATTTTATCTTCACAGACTACCGGTGATCCATGGAGCAAATTGTCACGAACACTGCTCTAGATACATTGAACCTATAATCAAAGTAGCCAAGTTAATAATTTCGTAGCTAAATCGTTTTTTTTTTTAATAAAAAAAATAATTGAGCTATAAAAGTGGTGGCTTTTGGATAGTTGATTGAGAGCTTACTGCAAAAGCTACAGACTCTATGGAGGAGAATGAAATTCTTTCTGTTACAACGCCCGAATAAGTATTATCGCCATGGGAGAAGAAATAGGGAAGATAGCGGACATAACTTCTATTCCAGGAACGAAATCTACATTCACTTGGTGCAACTGAAAAAAAACTCAGCAACATCTCAGACAGAATGACTGGCGTTAACTGTACTCGGAAGTCGGTGACCGTAGCCACCAGAGCACGGGGACTGCTTCATGAGAAAAATCACATCATGCTGTAACATTTCGTACCCAGCGCCCGTGGTCCAGGCGGTTATGTCACAGTCTTCGGATGGGCAATGGATAGGCATAGAGGTTAGAACCCCGCGGTCGACCATCCTTACTGATGTTTTTCAGGGTTTTCTCAATTCCACTAGGCGAATATGGTACCTCAAGGCTCTGGCTGCTATTTTTCCCATCGCCTTCCTTACTCTATCCCGATCTGAGCCAAACATGATTAAAAATCTTAAATAAAATTCAAATTCTGACATTTCCTCTTAATAATAATAAGCCAAGTTTCTTGGCTCGACAGCCCTTGTAATGCTTTGGCATGCCAAGCTGCTTATGCTCAAAGAGGATACCACGTTGTCAACACAACGACTCCCCGTCGCCTTATTGTCCAGCTTGCGAGATCGGAAGCCACTACTTGTTAGGTCAGATAGAATCCTACTTGGCGTCACAGAAATTAAGGTTCCCCACCGGGAATCAAACCCGGTACCACTCGCACCGAAAACGAGAACTAAGCATGAGCGCCAATAATAATAATAATGGTATTATAAATGTGTAAAGCGCTTCATCTGGTATTTTTTCCTACATTGATACTTCGCATAGAAAATTGTGTTGTTAGTGTTCGTATGTGCAGCTAAGAAACGTGCATATACTTGAAATTATTCATTGTGTGTTGTAGGTGTACAAGAAAGTGTGGTTGGCAGAAGGAGGCGAAGGTGAAGCCATGCGGGTCGTTTATCGAATGCGAGGACTTCTAGGAGACGCCACGGAAGAGTTTGTAGAAACGTTAGACGCGAAGAGTGAGCAAGAAGTCAACAATGAAGAAGTGTATAAGATGGCTAATGTAATGGCTGAATGTGGAGGTTTAGAGGTAGGTTTTAAAAAATATATATCTTCTTTAATTGGAACTAAAACAGCAGAAAGATTTAGAACCATTGTTTCTTGATTTAAACAGAGGGAAATAAAATGAATAGCTTACTCATTACCTCGTACGTTTGGCATTTCTTCGTTACTAGACGTGTTGTGTGTATGTGCAAGATTGTAACGATTGTTCAGTTGTACAAAGCTTTGTTTGCATGGCTTATTTTGGTTGTGCTATGATAGTATTTATATTTATTGTTACCAATTTCTAGTTTTTACATAGGAATTGAAGTTCTGAAAGGATTTTTCATTTTATTCAGTACTCATTCTGAGCTAATAAGAAATAAACATGATTTATTTTAGTGTAATTAAATGTCAGATTATGAGTATTTGTTACAGTCAAGGTATTGGACGAAGCTTTTATCATCGATACAATCTGGCGGCCCGGGTTCAAATCCCGACCAGGACGATGGATATTTTTCTTCCGTGTTCTTATGCCTGAGGTGGACTCAGCCTCGTATCAAATTGATTACCAGAGTGTCGGTGGTATTCCTGGATACCATGGGAGGTAAAGACAGTCTAGCGTGGGACTGACTACCCCACCTCACTTCGTGCCCTTGCTACCTCCACATCCCCATGCTCTGTTCACTGCGCGTGCGCATCACACAGGGAATACCTTTTACCACTTACGAGTATGAGTGTTTCACGTCCTCAGCTGTGAAAGCTAGTCAGTTTGACACTCCTCTCCATTCAACGATTGACATTTGTTCTCTCTCAGGGCTTACATCCGTGCATCCTTGTCCGACTACCTCCTGCAGACCGAGTAGATGTCCAAGTGACACTGAGCGTCAGGTTTGGGCGGTGCTACAGCTACTCGTTGAGCTGTGTCTAGCAGCAGATGTCGAAGTCTTAAATAAAAGGCTTCTCTTATGATGAACAATATACATCGGGTAAAACTGTACGTGAACAAATTACTTGTCTGTTACGACATGCAATCTTTTTATAGAGGACATTCATTACATATACACCACAATGAAAGGAAATAATTAAAAAAACAATATTACAATAATTTTACAAGTGCAAAGAGTGAACTATTAGAGAAAACTTACTATCAAGTTTTGGAACAAGAAAGTATTTTAGGTAGATTTCGAAGAAAAATCTACCTATTGAGATCGGTACCATGTCACATATATATATTTATATGTATATTACTAGTACAAGGGAAAACCGGGAGGTCAATTTTAGGTAAATTTAAGACAAATGAAGGGACAAAATGTATAATACTTACAGCTTATAGTTTCGTATTAGATTACACATATTCACGTATTTAAGTACGCTAGCGGCCATAATTTTGAAGATATTTGAACAAAATTTTATTATGTTATTTCTAGGCTGAATAGCTCGACTAAGTTCGTTAATGAGCAAAGGGAGTGGTTGGGGGAGGGGGTTGAAATTTTGAAGAAAAAAAATAATATATCAGCCCCTATAGAGTTTAGAGGGAAACTTTGTCTGCATAAATTATAGTACTCCCTAAGAAGTTTACGGTGACACCAACGATTCAGGGGTTGTGGGGGTACGAGTGAGGGTGGGGGTGGAAATTCGAAATTTTTAAAACCATGTCTTGTGGGGTAATGTTGAGAAGCTCTTGATGATTAATCTATAAATCAATAACTAGTTTCTCGATAGCGCTCATATTTCGTTAGGCGTTTCATTGGGCCTGTTAATTTCAATTGGAATATCACTGCATTCAGTTCTAATAACAAAAAATTTGCACGTTAGTTAGTTAACCTATTAGGGTAATTACTTACCGTATTTATAATTTTATAACGAAAATAGAACGATAAAAGTTTATTTACTTAAAAGTGTTTTTATTCTGCACTTACCCCAATAAATTCAATCAAAAACACTTCGAAATCTACCTCAGCCTGTAGGCCTGCCGAAAGGAATTCTTTTAAATAGTAGAGAATGAAACAATCAGATGAAAACACGTGGTTTTATTCGCAAAGATACAGGGCATGTCTTTTCGCAGCTTGATGTATGACGTATGTGTATAGTAAATTCATGGAATGACCAAGGTAATTATCCATCCTTTACAATAATGTGACCATTAACCAAAGGTTAACTCATTGAGTTGATGTACAAAGATAAACCCAAATAATGGATTATTTCCTTATTGCTGTAGCGTGCACGTATGATAATAAAAATACATTTTAATAAGTAAAATACCTGTAAAATTAGTATTAAAGAGACGTTTCTGTTTTGTTTAGACAATGCTCAAACGACTGTCTGCCATAACGGACATCAGCCGGGCACGACCTCTTCTACAAGTTCTTCTGAAACTTTTCCTTCTGTGTGTGAAAGTTCGTAAAAACCAGGAAGTTCTCACCCAGCCGGAATTAGGTGCAATTAGTGTATTCCTTGGAGTTCTACAGTTATGTTTGTCGACCGAATCTGAAACTGGACAGGGCCAAGGAAGTACAATCACTGAGCAACTGTTGGATGTAAGTATTTCCTCTTTTCATTTAAGTGTATTTTTATCTCTATTATTACTGTTATTATTATTATTATTATTTTCAATTTCCGGAGGCACGGACAATGTTTGACTCCATTTATCGGATAAAAACGTGAAAACTTTAAACAACGTTATTTTCTTCTGTAGTAAACGAGAATTGCAAGGACAGGAATAATTTCTCATAATCTTATATTGTACAAAGACATCTTATTAGCTTCTAATTGAAACAACAGATAATTTCAAACTATTACCAATGCTGTGCCTTTACTGCAACATATTAGTAAGTAATTACTTAATAAGGAACTATTTTCATCCTTGTTTCAATAGTTTAATTACATTATATATTTGTTGTGAAAATAACTTTAGTGTCAGTTGTTTCTATGCAGTTTTTAAATTTGGTTTAATGTTTAATATAATTAAATCACCGTATGGTAATTGGTACTTACCGGCGCTGGTAAGTAGTCTTCATATGATGAGATTTCTTCTCACTTCTAACGTTTCAGGAGCTTATGCTGTTCCCATGATTACAGAAAAAAACACATAGATGTTTGTTGAAAGAAGGAAAAGAAAAAAGAATTTGTACTTGTCTTGGACTTCCTAGTGTAAAGGTGAAACAGTGGAGCCAGATACGTGATTGTTGAGTGAATTAAAATAACCAAAAGTGAAACACTGCGTCTGCTGGTTAAATTGCTATAACGTGTGAAATAATGTAAACAGATGTGAAGGAAACTGATAGTGTCAGATGTTTCATGAGTTTATAACAATGGGTGGGGGCTTACGGATGGGACCAGGGCTGGTAGAGTTACGTTTTCTAAAAAAGGTGACCACGCTTTATGTAGACATCCACAGTCTGTAAATAATAGAACAAGCCTCCTTTGCAGAACGGTCTATGTGATTTTTCGCCCTGTATAGGACGTATGCGGATTTAATATTGTGATTGTCATTGTGTAAATGTTTGGAAAGACCTGAAACTGGGTTTTCGGAGCGTGTGTCTTTGGCATGTTCACTTAGGGGTACAGACAGGGGTCTTTTGGTCATTTCAATGTACGTTTTGTCGCAACTGCATATGGCTTCGTATACGCCTGAATGTTGCATATTATTTGTGAAATAATGGAACATCTAACACTACCCGTTTCCTTCACATCTGTTTATATTATTTCACACGTTATAGCAATTTAACCAGCAGACGCAGTGTTCCACTTTTGGTTATTTTACCATGTCAATTTTAAACTCCTTTACCAATCACGTATCTGGCTCCACTGTTTCATCTTTATACCTGTGATCATGGGAGCAGCATAAGCTCTTGAAACGTTAGAAGTGAGAAGAAATCTCATCATATGAAGACTACTTATCAACGCCGGTAAGTACCAATTAGCATTCGTTTAGTCTTCAGTGCATGATGACTTTCTGTAAATTACCGTAGATTCACCAGTCGTTGTTTTCTTAATAACTATTCCGTAGTTCAAATAATTATAGTGGTAAAGCAGTCGTGAGATTACTTAATATAACGAAAATGGACCTTGGTAGCATAATTCCATCGATCTGCAAGCCAACTGTAGTAGATAAAACAGATGTTTAATGAAATACTTTGTCAATTTTCCCTTCCGTGAAGTACCAATTAACACGATAATTAGTTGTAAGAAACGTTGTCGTTAGTTATCATTAAATTCTATCTCGCCTAATTGTCAGATTTCCTACTATACTGCATCCTTGTTTTTTCTTTCGTAAGAGAACCTTGATTTCATTATCATTTCAAGAGTCTCGTAATTTGTTAAGGCGTATAATTAGTATTAGCAGATACGTTGTGGTGAAGGACGAGTATGTGTCAGTTCTGCTCAGTCCGGCCATCCCAGCGGAAATTTCAAGAGTTTTATTTAGTTTCTCCTCCCAAGGAAGTAGTTCCTCCCGTATGAGACAGACTTGGATCATTCATACCAGTACAACTCACAAGTACGGTTAAGTAAACAATAAAAAATAATGTACTTGTTACTGTAGTAGCATATCCAAACGCTGTAAATGAATAATTCCAGCACCACCAAAACGTCTACTTTAGTCCCCTAATGGTAAAGGTCTATTTTTGGCAAAAGAGTGGCTGATTCGTTTGAGGTAATACGTAATTTAGGGAACCTGCGTTTATCACCTGTTCCTAACGTAAAGCAAGAGCGATGCGAAACCTAGTAAGCCTTCACAATGACTCCAGGCAAGAAAGACGCCGTGGGTTGGCGATCACTGCTGTCTGTGGTCCTTACACAGATTGTATGGTACCCATACTGCCAGTTTTTGGAATACGATGGCAATCAAATTACTCAGTATCGTTTGTGGAGGGAAAATATGTTATCAATGTGATTACTATGATTCTTTGTGAATTAGCACGTTAAGGTAGTCCACACTAAGTCATATATTGGGCGACTTTCCTTCAGCGACAAGACAACCCGTTTGGTCAAAAAAATTGACAGCAAATGTTAACCAAGTTTTGTGGCGATGCTTTTCTGTATTCCTTTAAATTTGAGTTAAATTTCATTTAAGGCCTTGAGGCAACGTTAGCTCAGGCCGAATGGATGATGATGAAAGAATTGGTGGAATCAAGTGGGAGGAAACGGGAGAACTCCGAGAAAACTCACGCACACGGTGTTTGTCCACTACAAAGCCCACGTGGCACGAGCCTGAATCGTCGACCGGGTGGCAGAGCGGTCTGCGGAGGTAGGCCATCGGCTCGAAGGTCCCGGCATGGGTGTGGATTTTAACAGCTAAAGGCGAATCGTAACGGGCCGAAGTCCAAAGTTACTAGACTGGCCCATGTAAAAATGAAGTTTTACAAGCCTGAATCGAACTGGGGACCCCACGCGCCAGAGGTGAGTTGAGCGTTCTACCATTGGGCCACCGCGGCCCTTTTTGTATTCATATAGCAGGCAGTACCTAATTTGCTATTTTCCCTCCTAATTAGCTATTATCGATATTTCTCGAATGATTTCCAACGTACTGTGAGCCATCAGAAGATTTTGTCCTGGATGTAGTTCCTTTTTAGAGGGTGAGTAATCTTATAACTCTGTCTGTGTGTATGAGAGATTTTTTTTCCCACGTTGTAGCATATTTTTTTTTTTTTTTTTTTTTTTTTTTTTTCAGATAATGGAAACTGTTCTATCGAAAGCTGCATCACAATCGACTGAATCATTCTTGAAGTTCTCTCAAACCTTTGGAGGAGAGGAACACGTGAAAGCCCTGCTAACCTGTACGACGGCATCTGGTGTTAGAAATAATTCTTCCGTATTGCTTCATTTGACACGAGTTCTGGCTGCTCTTACCTATGGCAATGAAGCGAAAATGGCATTGCTTATAAAACATTTTGAAGGCTGTTTGAATTTCAATAAATTTGACTTCGAACACACGCCTGAAGACGAACAGAAAGTAAGTGTAACATTTCCAATATTGATTTGTAGACATGCGCTTGTTGTTTTAGGAAGTCATCCAAACGGGCTTACTAGAACTTTTCCCTCGATTTCATGATAAGAATGTGACTATTAATGTTTGACTAGTAGACTTGCTTGACCTTTATTTCTAATTTGATCGTTGCTGCCGACAAAGTAGTCTTGTGGTATATGAGGCGGAACGTCAGCGTCTGGAAGGGGCTTAACAACCATTGCACTCGTATAGTCGTGATGGACCGAAGTCAAAAAGTTACTAAAATGATCCTACAACTAGTTTTTTTTTTTGTTTTTTTTTTTTTTAAATAGGGGGTAAGATATGATTTGAAGTTCACTTCAAATTGTAGGTCCCGTTCTTAGGATGTTAACACAGTCTTCATTCGATGGAAGGCAATGGCAAATCACCTTTAGTTCACCTCTCTCAGGTCATAAATCGAGGCAGAACACTCATCGTCGTAATAGGGAAAATTTTAAGAAAGTGATTGAAATTGTAGAGGCCAAAGCACAGTTACTAAACATTTATATGCAGTATGATTATCTGAATTGTTATTAATATCCTATCATGAACTGGTAAGCTTTTAAGGATGGGACCATAGTTTTGTGTGTGTGTGTTTGTTTTGTTTTGTTTGTTTGTTTGTTTTCTTTGAAAGGCGGGAGGAATAAAAAGTAGGCTTCGAGCTACAGTGCTCAGTGACCATACGCAAAGAAAGCGAGCGTGTAGAGCGTTGGCGTAACATTCGGGAGGGTCTGGGTTCGATCCCAGCGGCCTATCATCCTGACTTAGGTTTTCCAGGGTTTTTCCTTAGTCACACGAGGCAAATGGCACCTTCAACATAGGCCCTGACCAACACCTTCCTAAATCCTTATCCTCCCCTATCCCGGCCTGAGCTGTAGATGCTTAAAGGCCATAAATAAAATTAAATTCAAAAAAGAAAGCGAGTGTGCTAACCTCTTGGACAACCGGGAGCCTATATGCAGTATGAAATCTCAGTAATGTATAGGAACGAATTGTTAGGATGCTACGTATATAAACATAAATATGTTCAGCTACTTTTATTAATCCAAACCTCGTGAAAATTAAGTAATATAGCTATGACTAACTGCTATCAGGATATTTAGAGGTAGACAAAATCTGTATTTTTCCAGTTCATGAAAGTTGTAAATCATGTTAAACTTACTGGCGAAGAAATTTTATTTCGTGACTCTTTTTCTAAAGCCAGTGATTGCGTTAATTTTAAGTAATTAATCTTCCGCATATGCAAGATATTTCTCATGATACACTGAACTTCATGACCCTACAGACCAAGCGGATCCGTGGCCTGTCAGACTTCTTTTTAGAAGGGGTCAACGTAGCAATCCCTGTCACAGCTTTTTTTTTTTTTTCTCGGAATATGTTACTTACTAATTTAAGTAACACTCCATTTGGCATTACGAAGTCGGGTGAACACTGAAACTGGGGGCTCCTACAGGGAATCCAACTTGAGTTTTCTCTCTCTGAAGGAAGAGAGAGTTCACTCGACTAAGAGGGAGCAATGCAAAACATTGGTTTTAAAACTAGTAAAAGAAAATGGATATATTAAAAATTTTTGGTGAAAGTCACGGATATTAATTGGCACTAGGAAAATGGCGCACATACGAATTATGCTCATGCCATTCGTTGTGACAACTCGCTGGCATCGATCAGCCGTAGCTCAGTGGTAGAGCGTTGGTTTCGCATTCGGAAGATCTTTGGTTCGATCGTCTGGCCGACCATCCTGACTGAGGTTTTTCCAGTTTCTTTTTTCCTCAGTCACACCATGCAAATGCCGGGATAGTACCGACCGACTCCTTTCCCGGCCTGAGCCTTGGATGCCTAAAAGCCATAAATTCAGTGCATTGTAACTCCCGGGCAGTGTTCGAAAAAAAAAAAATCCCACTTCTGATAGTCTGTTCCACTCTCTGGAATGTTGTTTTTCATCCCGGAAGGGGGACGCCGAACTTGTTTTTCCTCGGCTTTGTTGGGGAAGTTGTTATTTATTTTCTCTTTTTCCAGCCAGTTCAGTTGCTAGAGAAATGCGTTTCATCGGTTATAGTGCAATTCTTACATTTACTGCCTTTCATAAAACAAATCATGCTTCAGAGTTGTTGATGCCTCTCCTTGTTCCACAGAAGTAATAGTAGACACCTATAGATTTCCCCTACTATGTGATAATGTAAGCGAAGCCCTCTTCCCCCACGGCTCCAAACAGATGCATCCTCTCCAATTGGAGTTCAACTTTCATTCCCACGCTCATCCCTGTTCCACTTTCATTATTTATTTATTTAATGACAACACAACAGGCAATGGCCTAATTATAGTGTTGAGCTGTACAAAGTAGTTGTACTACAGAGTTTATTGACAATGGCATCTCTAAATTCTTTAGGCGACATATAGCATACGTCCAAAACATTGTGAACTGTACAGCATTTGTTATATTTTTTTTACAAATTATCCAGATTGATGACCTCATCAAAATATTGGTTCTTACCTTTTTACGGTGGAAGAGACCAGTATTATTAACGCGAGTTTTAGATGATGGGACACGAAACTGTAATGTTGAAACTAAATCTATACAATCTAACTTATTTTGAACAATTTTTTTGAAGAAATAACAGATCAGCAATGTTGCGCCTTTGTTCCAAGCTCTGAATATTAAAGTTCTCAATGACTGCATTGTAACTATCATAAGCACGATAGATTCGAGTTTCTTTAAAAGTCAGGAATTTAAGAAATTTTGACTGGATTTTCTCTCTAATTGTTGGCAGTGGTTCAATTGATATGGATTCCAAATAGAAGAAGCATATTCTACCTTGGAGCGAACATAAGCATAGTAATTTTTTTTCCAATGTTGTTGAACTCTCTTCCCGTCCTAATTACGAATCCTAGTAACTTCAAGGTTTCATTTATTATTATGGTCACTTGATTTGTGTGAATCGGGTTCGGAAGCCTGTAGCATGTATATTCAAATATTTCCTCTGTCATGATTATATTATGATATAACGAAAGGAGCAGTGACTTCCTTTTTATTATTATTATTGTTGAAAATGTGGTCGGAAGCTATGTCAATAGATTAAGCCTTGAAGTAATAGTAGGTAGCAAACAATATTTCTTCCATCTCTCCCTCTCTCTCTCTCTCTCTCTCTCTCTCTCTCTCTCACTCACTCACTCACACACACACACAAAGAGAAACTAACTAACTAACTTACTTACTTACTTGTCTGTCTGTCTGTCTGTTGTTAGTTTTCAAACACAATGTATAAAAAGCGTACAGAACTCATAACCAACATAAAAAGAAATAAAATTTTGCTGAATTGTTTAGAATTGTATTAAATCATGTTTAGATTTAATATAAAATTGCTTCTTCCGTATTCTGCCATTAAAAAACTTGTGGGCAGTTTCAATGTGAAAACATGTGATAACACCGTAGAGTAGGAACTATAGTGCAGAAATCAGTCAAATGTGTTTGTCAACTTCCTTTTTTTTTCTCTCTTTTATAGTTGGAGTTGTTCTGTATCCTTACGTCGGGCATCGAAAGGAATTCTATTGGTAACACTTTAAAAGACCATATCATATCTTTGTATATTGTTGGACAAGCTTTAGAATATATCACAGTAAGTACATACTTATGTAATTGTTATCTTGTATAATGTAATGGTGCGCGATGTATTTCTCAGATGTAAGATAATCATGTGAACTGTGAAATTTTTAATCCTTAAGTACTATGGTTGATATGGGAAGTATAAGTACGTAACGTTGTACGTACTTCAGGCTGTTTTCGATGTGCGGTAGTAAATCAACATGGCGATTCTATCCATTTAAAAGATTTTATTTATGTTTACATTGTTGTGTTAAAAGAAGTGGAATTTAAATATTTAATATGTCATTGTTAATAGAATTAATATCAATGGAATTTTAAAAAGATATTTTGATATAATTATGGATAGCATATTGTGTGTGCAGAAAAGATATGATGATATGACGTAATGTAGAGAGAATGACTAACTTATGTTATTGGATCTTGATACGTATGCAGAATTGGGAGTAATCCTACACATTAAATAGAAGTCGGTTATTTATATGTGCTACTCGAGTTTGTCAGATGGAAACTGAATATTGTTGACAGCAAAAAAAATTACAAATAATTAAATATGAATAAAGTTTTGATTGGAGGGAAATATATGGCCGAAAGAAATTGTAATATTGAATATAATTTGTTATGCTCCTGTAGACTGTCCTGTCCATGGAGTTGAATAGTGGATGGTAGATATTCTTGATAATTTTTGGAAATATTCCCATAGATCTCTTATCGAGTCTATAATAAATTTCGTTAAAACGACCTAAGATGTGTTACTGGAGCTTTTCTTCAGTTCTGCTAGAGGTCAGAACATCAATATATCAAGCTTGCCCCCACGTCTGTATTCTGAACATTTCCCTCATCATATAAATCTCGATGTAATCCACGTTCATCGATATATAACCCAAGATTCTACATAAAGAAGAATTGAAAGTCGAGAGTCCATAGGATGACTACAAAGAGACGTAACATGGTTGGGAATAATAAGGCAACTACAGTGGCGGGGTTTGCCAGTTCTCTATTATTGTTTTCTAACAGTTACTTTGTTACATACTACTTTTTATGTTATCCAAGGCATCTTGACTGTCTCTAGATGATTATATGAATATTTCACTTATTCAAAGAAACTAATTATTTTTAAAAATATGAGGAAATAAAAAGGGTCAAAATTCATAACAATGCCTTCATTGTTTTCACCCCAAATTTTAATTGTTGGGCTTATTAAACACTGTCTCCTTTCTTATAATGTCAAAATATAATGGTTTTTAATACGCAGTATGAAAAATTGATGCAATGAAGATGGGAAAAGAAACTTCACGAAAAGTTTTTTTTAGAGCTTACGAAAAGAAAGGATCATTTTGTAAGAAAAAGAAAATAGAAAATTTCCATTCCTAAATTGAACAAAATGAAGAAAAGCAGTTTTCGTCGGAAGTGCACGTCATACGATCATTCACTGTGTTTGTGCAAGCATTTTTCACACATTTTTCTGCCGTATTCCAGGCCAATTTGAACTCCACAACTCTGGCACAGCCCACATTTCATGTGAGGCCTAACCAGACCCCCTCCCCTCCCTAATATTTTTTGTAACTCAGTGCTAGAGCGGTTGGCCTTGCATTCGGAAGGTCGTGGGTTCGATCCCAGCGGCCGACCATCCAAACTAAGGTTTTTCCTCGGCCACAGCAGGCAAATGCCGGGATGGCACCTTTAACATATGCCCTGGCCAACACCTTCCCGAATCCTTTCCCGGTCTGAGCATCATGCCTAATTTTTTTTTAGTATGATTTTCTTTATCCTAAAATACTAGCCTACAACGATATTGCGTTTGACTGGTTGCAGAATACTTTAAGATTTAGGTCACATTTTTTTTAGATGGAACTCAGTATCCATTACTAGAAGGGAAAATACGATTTAGATATTGTGGCGATATCTTAAGAATATATGTACAAAACAGTACTAGTACATTTAACATATGACGTGTTGTGAGTCTGCGAGGAACAGTGTTGGAGCTTTGCAGAAACAGTTAAATCGATATTTATTTATTTGTATATTGAATAGCAGTTTGTAATTAATATCCTTGTTTTGAATCTTTAGATGCATGCACCATCAGTGAAACCAACTTTGCTAAGAGCAGATAGTGATGATTGGAAGGAGTTCATATCAAAACCTGCTTTGAAGTATGTTCTTCGCTTCCTCACAGGATTGGCTACGGAACACGAACCAACACAGGTTAGTTGTGGTGTGCTTTTTCTTAGCGGTAACATTTTAGAGTAATGAGTGTTAGCATTGGAAATGGAATTTCTCTTGAATGCTGTCTGCAAGTAGGTTGGTTTTGTGGTCTTTTTTTCGTGTGACGTGTATTATTCAAGTTTAGGTTCACATAAATAGATAATAACTGTCGCGTACTAAAAACTGTTTTGAACTTCCGTAGTGAGTGCCATTATCCTTAAAGAAATGCTAGTAGCGACTTCAAAATTGTGTTCAGACACTTCTAGGAGAGAATTATGCCCAGAGGTACTATTAGTATTTCTTTAACCCTAATAATAAAGTTTGAAACAGACTTCAGATGGCAAACATTTATCTCGAAAAAGATGGTGAAATCTACTTGAATTCAGCCTTAAAACAATTCAGTCAGTCTTTGTATATCCATTTTTTTGGATTTACATTAAACCGAAATTTATTCACAGGCTAACTGACCTATCATTGTTACATGTTAGTGTGCTTGTATTATTATTAAATTGTTAGTTCTTTTGTGAGAGACATCTGTATTCTAATTTCACAACGCAATTTTACATATTCTTCTTCACCTTAGCAAGCAGTGTAACACAAGCGTGTGAAAGATGATTCGTAAGAAACATTGCTTGAGAGATACCTTGATGTTTAAAATTCTTTTTTCAAGTGTCAGAGTTTTTTCTTCAACCAGAAGGTGTTTCTTAAACATGCATTTAGGGTACAGGTGTCGTGTGGTAGTGTGATATTAATTTATTCGCGCATTTTCTCTCAATTATTGAGAGTATTTTAACCTTTTCCGGAGACGGACAGGAATTTCACGAAAAATGTAGACCTTCACGTTGACAGTCATAGCGACCCCACCTAATTGCCACAGGGACATGAACCATACCTCGTTGGAAAGCTTATGGGACAGAGATTCCGAGGAGGTAACTTCGGTACCCCTGGCGCCCTATTCGTAGAAGAAGAAATATCGAACATTCACAAAACTAATTGTAAACTACTATAAGATAATGTACATTAAAAAATGCCCAATTAACTACCCCGCCCCCACACCCCTGGTAAGCCCATGGTCATATATAGATTATCACTAGTTAGGATATTCATTTCTCTCTATTGATACCATTTTTTATGCTTGTAACTCCTTTGGGTGGGGAGGTAACCCCAAATGCGGAGGGGCTAAAAACACCCAACTTTGCCTTCCCGCCCCTCCTCCGCAGGACCCCGACATCAATAAAATGCATATAGTCAGAAAGCTTCATTCGTCTTGACATTTAAATCACATCTCTAAGTTAATTAGAAGCTGAGCTATTGAGGTTTAAACCTCTGACACACCACCTGTGTCAATAGTCGTGAAAAGGTTAATTGTTGAGTTCTGTATGTTTTTAAGGTCTGTTTATGATGTTACCGTAGAATGCATGTTTACCTGAAAAACGCAGTCATTCCCCGTTTGTCTTAGTCATTTCAAATTGAGAAATAGCTTGCTTTTTATTTATTTAAATCGAAGAGAAAACCTTGGAACTAATCAAATTATTGATTGTGATAACTTTAACGGAAACTGTAGGCTCCGTCCTTAGAAGCTACAAGCTTGTGTAGGACTTTAATTAAATATCAAACCAAGCCCTTTTCGATTTGATATAACTCAAAATAACCTTGGGTGGTTCATAAACTTATGATTTACAGATTGTGACTACTTGTATAGATTTTCATATAAAGAAAATGCTAACTTTATTACTTCCAACTCGAATTTTCGTACTGTTATCTCTGTATAATGTCTGCTATTTCCAAGCTCTACAGTCAAAACGCCCAACGATTCATTACGCTTTCAATGATTTACGTGTATCCTATTTGCTGTATTGTTGGATCGGGAGTGTAATGATTTGATAGCTTGCTTGGGAAGATTGTGATATTAATAACGCGTTAGAGATTTATGTTACAGAATTTAGCACGGTTTCTTAGTCTCAAAAAGTGTTTGAAAGCTAAAATCGTTTGTGTGTAAACATACTAAATTCTTATTTTCAGTTGGCAGTGGCGGCAGACTGCATTCCAATCATTCATCGTTTAGAGCAAGTGTCTTCGGATGAACACGTGGGTTCATTAGCTGAAAACCTGCTGGAAGCTTTAAGAGGCCATGACGAAGTTGCTAACCGTATCGAAGAAGTGCGACAGCAGACAAGAGCTGAAAAGAAGCGCCTCGCCATGGCAATGAGAGAGAAGCAACTCGGCGCCCTTGGCATGAGGACAAACGAGAAAGGACAGGTTAGTGAATTAAGCGTAGATGTAATTTGTGTTTTCGGTTACTCAAAGGTAGTACAATGTTCTTAAGAGAAAATAATGGCCTCATCTAACCTGCACCACTTCATTTTCATTATTCTGCTTTGTATATAGGGAAGGTGCTATGGTCTATCTTAAGAACGAAGTACACCGTAACTAAATATACAGGGTGATTCAAAAAGAAAATGGACCTTATTTTTTTCCCGTTATAATTAACATATGTTAGCGGATATATGTACTAGTAGGGCATTTTAAAATATAAATAAATATAAGAACACCCCGCGTGGCCTATAGTGCATTCCGTGACCTCATATTATCAGGTGCTTCTTAGACGAAAAGTAGCTTCTGCGATGGCCACTATGGTCGCCGGATTTAACCCAATGCGACTTTGTAAAGGACACAGTGTTACACTGCCAGGAATATGATTAAACGACAAGAATGGATTCAGGTATTTATTGCAAAATAAATAAATAAATAAATGATGATTTGTTAGAGCGGGTGTGGAGTGAATTCGACTCTAGGCTAGATATTTGTCAGTGACCAATGGTGAATGTTAAAAAAAGCACAATTTTTCTTTTATTATTCCTTTAATTCTTTTAGAAAACCTCTCACCGACTCCTAGTAACCTCAACTATTCTTATGCCATTTGGTGTTTTCTTCGGCCCCTTTAGTTGTTTTCCCGCTTTCATAATCTGGCGTCAGTTGGTAACATGTCCGCTGCCAAGCACCAGTGCTTTCTGTCTGTCACCTCTTCTATTATGTGAACACACTTTCAGCGAAACGTTGCTGTATTTTTATTGTATTTGTAAAGTTCATGTACGCCTGTTTTTGTATTCTTTCATGTATGTTGATTTTTCTACTTTATTTGAACGTGGCAAGGTTGCGCCAAAGGCGTGTACTCATAGTAGGAGAGGGGACTGACAGAGGATTAGTGTTAAAGCGGCCATGTTGCTCCCTTGTATGCTGTTTAACAGAAGAGAAAATATTATTTTTCTAGTGTCAATTTCCTTTCGATCATCCAGTACTGTATTTACTTGAACATATGTGGTGCTTTATATGAGTGGCTACCAGTTGCCTGGTTCTCAGATGTAATTCCTCTTAGAAGCCAACCAAGGTTAAAATAGAACACAAATTCAATTTGGATCTAATCAGTATAGGAAATTAAAAATATCTCTAGAATTCTGTCTAAAATCATTTGACAATAAGACTTCATGTAATAACACACATGTCTTTTATTATTATTATTAATATTAATTTTACTTTTTCCCCATGTAGGTGACAGCAAAAAGCGCTATTTTACAACAAATGGAAGATCTTGGTGAAGAAACAGGCCTTGTATGTGTGATTTGTCGAGAAGGCTACAAATTCCAGCCGGCAAAAACCCTTGGAATCTATACGTTCACAAAAAGATGTAATGTGGAAGAATTTGAAATGAAACCTCGAAAGACTGTTGGGTACACGACTGTTACACATTTCAATGTTGTTCATATTGATTGTCATCAGGCTGCAGTAAGGTACGTAGTTTCTTAAGTCGCATTAAAATATGTGTGTATAATTGATCTGACAGTCCTCTTGCATCTCTGGACGGAGAACTATTGAATATTACAGTACTAATAATTTGGTATAAGTAACGTCCAAACGGTACGCTGCAAGACCTGTGTGATTGTTTCCCATTAGTTTCATGGTTTACTGCCAGTTGTTTGCACTTCAGAGGGTCCTCGAAAACAGTGTTTTGAAACATGAATCAAATGTTCGTGTGAACAGTCTGATCCTTGTTTTTCTTCAGAACGATAACCTGAGGACCAGAACCGCGTAATTTTGGCAAAAATGTGATTAATGTAGTTTCGTACAGTATTCGGAAGGCCTCACATAATGGTTCTTGTATGTTTTTTGTTGTAAACATGTTAAATAATGTAAAAAAAAAAAAAAGTAAGTCTGTTATGTTATGGAGTTTGTCCGTTTAGTTTCTAAGGAGAGTTACATGGTTCTGGCTGTCAGGTGCAGATATAATGTTTCACATTTCTTGGATAAATTGATTTCTGACTGTAGTCTGTACAATTCAAAATGAGTACTTACATGTGTTTGGTCTCCATTGTTTTTGTAATAAGAACATATCATGTTCGACGTTGCAGACCATCCATGATTCTTTTCCATAAATCTCACGTGCAAGACTAATAAAAAAGAGGGGGGAAATCGGTGAATTTCACCAGTCTTCGTTAAGAATTTAACGAATATGATTGTAGACAAATTCCTCAACAAAAATCTCCAAATATGTGGAGTGCTTTGACTTCATAATTGGTTAGCAGCTGGGAGAATGTTAATGTATGAGGAGCATTATATATACACAGAGAATTGCCGTATTGGTGTAATGGATAGAATACCTGGACTGGAAACTGTAAGATTCGGTTTCGAGTCCCGGTAACAGCTGCTGGAATTTTTCTGTGTGAATTTCAGCTTTTAAAGTTACTTTACAATTCGTCAGTTCTTAACAAGATTGGTGCAACTCATCCAATATGTACCCCTTGACGAGTTTGAATGTGTTTGTATTGTATCCGCTTGAGAATACCTCGTATTCTTCTGTCCTACTTCCTTCTTTTCTCATTAGTGTCTTGAAACATGAGGCTTTTGAAGAACATGGGAAGAATGTGGCACATTAAACCTGCTGTGTTTATCAGAAAAACAATGGAAGTCACACGAAGTACTCACTTTACAGATAGTTTAGTGACAACCGTTATGTATGTTACCTGGTTTGTACGTGGTTGTAAGCATTTTCCCTAAAACGGTAGTATGTATACCATTTGTTCTTGAAAGTAAGAAAGATAAAACTAGTGTAGGTGGAACTTGATCCTGGTAAGAACCGTGTTTAAGCAACCCCTGAGGTATTGTGGTAAAGATCACTGCACAGCATTGAATGTGGTGAAGCGCGCAGGTTCATAACCTTCTCATATCGGCAATCCTGACATAATTTTCCCCGCATTTCTCCCGGGCACACCAGATGAATGTTGGGATGCTATCTTGAATGATGACGTAGCCTTTTACCCTTTCTGATTCCTCGCCGCCCTTAAATACTATTAGCATTTCAGTGTAACGCACTGAGGTGTTAAGATGATGTAACCATCATAAAAGTGTCACAGACAAGATGAGAAAGAACTTAATTATTTTCGTTGTTTTGACCCGTTCATATTGTTCATTGCCATGAGAAAGGGAATGTCAGAAAATAAACCAATAATGATTTTGTAAGATAATTTGTGAAACAGGAAAAACACAGTATGCAGCAAAACAAACAGTAGTGAAATGTGTGCATGTCTGACGCGCATGCGCGTTGTAAGAACCTCTCGTGACGCCTTCTGTAGTGTTGTGTTGAGAGTAGCGTAGAGTGCAGTTGCCGTGGCGATCATTGTTCTCAGAACGGAGAAGAAGGTGTTGATCATTGAGCATTATTTCCGGTCATATTGGAGTGGGGCGTCAGAATGGCGTTCCTGTACCCTTCCCACTCCCCGTGTGTCACGGCCCCCAATGCCTACATATGGGTCATGCTGAAAGAATCCCTTTTCCGATCTACTGACCCGCCTAGAAGTGTTCCCGAATTACAGGAGAAGATTTCCTTTTGTTGCAGCAGCCTGTGTTCATCAACATGTTCAACAATCTGCAGGATCGTTCTGAACTCTGCGTGAGACGTGAACACTTGCTGTACCGATGCACTTAGTCACCGTAGTCACCTCGTATCTTCTATTGACAAATCTTGATTTCGTAGCATGGTTGGTTGTTTTGCCGCATACTGTAGCTCTGGGCTATTAAGTTACATTTTGTGACCTTAAGGCATCGTTGGTTCAGAGTAAGTCAGCCAGAGCCTAGTTTCAAGATACCATTCCTACATTATCCGAGCGTGACAAGACCAAGCGTGGAAACAGCCTGTCAGGATAGCCTACCACTGTGTTCGTACGGGGAACCTTTCGGCTATGAAGCCAACCTTCTACCAAGTGAGCTACAGTCTCTCGGTAATTTGTGGGATGTGTACATTTTAGCCGAGAAGTAACTCTTTGTGTTGTCTATTCATTTATTTATTAAACGATAATGTAGGTACACAGTTACATTTTGTACTGGTTTACCCTACTTCAGCAATGACAGAAAGCCATTAAAACAAAACAAATTAAAACATGAAGAAAGATACAAAAAATTAGCAGCCTGGTAATTCAGTAGGAGTTAGCTCCTCCTCTTAATCGGGAGGACGCGGCTTTAGATGTCGGGCTGACCATTTTGACAAGCCACTCGAAGCGAATGCGAAGCCGTTACATAAAAGAAGACGCGAGTCTGTAGTTTACTATTTCTTCGTCCACAATATTGACTTCATACCTGGTATATTAAGATGCATCAAAGGTCAGTTATATAAAGTTTAAAGATAATAATAAAAAATAAGGTCACTACACGTCGTGGCATTACATTAGTATTGGTGGCATATCAAACATACTTGTGGACAAACGTGTTTGTTATTTTAATGGCACTTAGAACGTTTGGCATTTCTGTTCTAAGATAGTAACTTTTCTTCTTCTTTCTTTTAGGAGTATTATAATAAAGACAAAGTGTATTGACATTGTACAAGTGGATTTTGAGTGTAGGGCGTGCAGGAATTCGAAACGAAAAAATAAAGGTCCTGATAGGGCATGTAAAAAATGCTGTGTATACATTTAAAATCAGCCAAAGATTCCGTATTTTAGATGGTATAATACGAACTTCCAAGAAGTGGTTTGTACTTTGGTTACTTGGATTAGGAAGAAGAAGAACGATTTAAATATGTAGATAGTTATAATCCTTATTTTTATGGACTATGTATTGGGAAAATATGTCATGTGCTTGTTAGTATTGGTCTCTCTATGGTTTTTCTGTCCCAATTTGTAGGTTAGCAAGAGCTCGAGATGAGTGGGAATCAGCTGCGTTGCAAAATGCTAATACAAAGTGTAACGGATTGCTACCACTTTGGGGACCACAAGTTCCAGAATCACAGTTTGCTAGTTCATTAGCTCGCCACAATACATATCTACAGGATTGTACGGGACACAGGTAAGACCGTAAACGAATTTATCTATTTCTGGAATTGTCATTTTCTAACTATAACTGTGATCAGTCGGTTTCAAGGGGGTTCATGGCGGAAACCATATTTAAAAGCATTAATTTTTACGTGTGTTCTAATAGCGTGAGAGCTAATAGCAATGGAGTATACAAGTATTTATGTGGATCTGTATCAGTATAGGGTAGTTCCAGTCTGAGTATAAATCGTTGCTCACATAAAAAAAAAAAAAAAAAAAAAGTTTTTAAGGAGCGTAAGAAAAGCTTTGTGATTTCGGACTAAGGGCATGCAACTTTTGCGAAGCATCGTCACAAATGATGTAATAGACATGGCGTAGGGCATGACCAAGGATGTTCAAATAGAGGATTTGCGTGTAGCTATCTCATGCGCAGAAAAAGAATGAAGCCAAAAAAAAAAAACTGAGCATCGACCAAGGCGACGTACCTGATTGGTTAGCGAACAATTAGCGTTGTTAGCCGAAAACAGTGTTTTTGATTAGAGTAAGTGAGCTAACTGGGCGAGACTAAGCTGTGACGTTTAGCTTCATGCTCTTGGCAAAATCGCATATCCTCTATTAGAACATTCTTGGGCATGACGGCTTAGCAAATGGTACCCAAGAAATGCATTTGAGCAAAGTGTATAATTGAAGAAGTCAGCGTAGAGGGGATGTGTGTGTACTGTACAATGTCATTCCCTTGACAATAAAAATTCTTAAGTGGGCAGTCCCCCTCTGTACTGCACTTCCTCAATTATCAGAAGAAAAAAAAACTTGGGTACAAGTTCAGGTGTGATTTGCTAATCCGACACGTCATTGTTTGTGGATATATTACGTCATAGGTGGTAAAGGTAAGCCTTGCATATTAGAGGGATCTTCGAGAGTTAGATATTTTATGACAAAAACTGGCTTGATCTTGTCCAGGATAGAATCCAATGGCGAACGTTTGTTACTGCGGCGATGAACTTGCGGGTTCCGTAAGCCATAGTGTTAGTTTATTACATCATGTTGCGTCAGATTTGCGTATGTCTAGCTCCGAAACTATGGACCGTTTCAAAAACACATTTTTTCTTTTTCTATGCTAGTAATGTCTACAGTAGTTAGAAACCACCTTTTTGTTTTAGCAGTGTTTATACAACATGACTCATTGTACACACTGATTTACAGCTAATGGTTGGTGGAAAAATTTTCAGTCCAAAAGAGAGAGAGAGAGAGAGAGAGAGAGTCTGGTAACACACAGTTAATACACGTGACAAACACAACATATGGAAGGTTTATTTTTGATTCTATTTAGTAGAAGCTAGGTATTGTCATATTGTGCATCGGCTGTTTTTTTGAATGTGAGTGTACAAATCAGTAAGTTCAGTGGTTCCCAAATATTTACTTAAGTGTACAGAAAGTTCATAAAAGTGTAGAAAGAAAAAGGAGAATAAAAAGAAAACCGCCAACATTTGTAAACATCGTACATTGGCACAAGATGAAATACAGAAATTGGCATGATTATATGTCGAAATTCTTTTTAAAATTATCCAAGATGTGTTTCTATATTAAATAAATGCAAGTAATTAAACACGTTCCGATTTTAGGCAAGTAGTATATCGAGAGCTGTAGACACTGTGAAGTTTGATATAGTTTCTCAAATCTTCTAGATAGGTAATTATAGTGAGTCAGTTCAAAATTCATTGTAAAACAGACGATGTGTGCGAAATGCTGCAGTGAAGCAAGCTGGAATAATGTATGTTAACAAGTACCTAAATATTCATTTCATTTATTTACTTTTTTTTTTTCTGCAGAGACATTGGTTATTCGTCAACAGTTCATGATCTGAAGTTGCTTCTTTTGAGATTTGCCCAGGAGAAATCATTCCATGATGATACTGGTGGAGGAGGTCCGCAATCCAATATGCATCTCATTCCGTACCTTATTCATATGGCACTCTACGTTATCAATACGTAAGTATTTCTTTTCATACGTTCGAAATTTGGTTTACTTTTCGTAAAAAAAATAAAAAATAAATAAAGCTTGCTATTGTGACGTAGCCTAGATAGTAGATGTTACTTAGACAAATGTACAATTCCACGGGAAAACATTTATAGGACGTTGTTAAGCAAATAGTCAGTGTCAGTCAAGTTAACAAAGATGTTAACATTCCGAGTCACTTGTTCCGTACAAGGAATCTAACCTGAGAGACCATTCATCCACCAGGCCACAGATCCTGAAGACTGAGTAAAATTGAACGACACAGGCGGCCTATAACGTTAGATGATATACAACCCAGAAATGTCAAGTTCCAATGTCTTAAAAAATGTCATTTACATACGTGTTTATGTGCCACCCAAAATACATATCAAAGTACCACGTATAAAACAAAAGAAAAACATCATCCGCATGGTCTAGTAATTTTATTCTCGGATTTTCATAGCTGCACTAGGCACAGACGCAGGTTTTGGTGCTGAAGCCGACCATATTGACAGAGGTTTTCCAGGATTTCCCTCAGTTGTACCAGACGAATACCAGTTTGGTACCTAGACAGAAATCCTGATTGTTACCTTTCCTTTTCCCTGTCTCTGGAAGACCGCGCACCAAGGAACATTTTCCCTCAGACAAGCGACGGGCGACTTAGTTATGAATGCAATGTGTTCATCACGTGGTTTTAGAATGTGCTGGATATAATCATCTCAGACAGGGTTATAAACATCCCCAATGACATGGCGTCAGTCCTAGGGGATGATTCTGATGTACTCGAGAAAGTTTTAATGTATATTCGAGACAGGTTTCTCAACGTCTGTTTGAGATGATTATGTCCATAGACTGTTATGTTTTATCTTGTAACATTATATTACATTATTACATTGTGTAGCCCTCTTTACAACCTTTTTGTTGTTAACTTGTTATATTGAAGAGCGTTTACACCTTTGGTGTTTTAAATTTATTTTAATACTGGTCCTTTACACCAGGAAGTTTTGTTTCTCAAGACATTTTACATCCTTGTTTTTTTTTTTTTTTTTTCATTTTCCTAACAGCTAAGTTTAGACGTGATAAAGATAAGGGGTTTTCCTGCATCAGGATGGGCGTAGGCCATAGTGCTGTTGCTGCCCATACAATAAATTTTATCGTAAGTTACAAGAGGCTGACAGAGGCTGTAGCTGTTTGTCTAGCTCGTCAATCTGAGTTAGTTAAAGAAACAAATAAAAAAAAATAATAGAACAAGAGAAGTGTATTGAACAGAACAAATATTAATAACACAATGGGTTGACAACTTAGGAAAATACCGAGCGGCCGTGGCTCAGTAGTAGAGCGTTGGCTTTGCATTCGGGAAGTCCTGGGATCGATCCCAGAGGCCAACCATCTAGACTGAGGTTTTCCTCAGTCATACCAGGCTAATGTTGGGATAGTACCTACAGAAATAGGCCCTGGTCTTCTACCTTCCAACATCCTCTTCCCCACCCTATCCCCGCCCGAGCCTAAGAAACCTAAAGAAAAAAGTTAAGAAAATGAAGAGAGTGAAGTTCTTAAGTAGATGATCGTATTGGAGCGAGTAAACCACAAACATTCTCTCATGAAAATCTGGTTTTCTAGGTAAATACTAATAGTTCTTTTGATGCTTAAATGTTGTATTTAATATTACATCTGTGACACGTTAGTGAAAAGAAAATTATCCATGAGAGACTTGGCCGTTTATATTGTGCTGTCTGATTTTGTGTTTAATTTCAACATATTTCTTTTCTTCCCATAGGACTCGATCCGGTCAACGTGAAGAGAAGAATCTGAATAGTTTCTTAGAGGCTGGTGTAGAGAAGTGGGTAGAATCATCGTTTGAATCTGATGGACCACTCTATTGGGCCGTTCTTTCGATAATGTTGCATCCTCCTTCACGGTGGAACACTTCTCGACTGACGCATCTGAAGCGACTTCTTGTGCTTGCCCAAGCACGCCATGTCGATGCTCAAGGGGGTAGTAAACTGTCTGATCACACTGTAAAAGATCACAACGTCTACAAAAGTTATTTGATATTTTTCGGTCTTGTGGATGGTATATATACCCATTTCTTTAAGGTAAGTAATTCGTACTAACGGTAATACGATATAAGTTTCTTGTGTAAATACTGTATAATTAACACTTGATAGATATCTAGTACGTAAACCCCGCCCTGTGGTCTAGTGACAGAGATCAGTAGAGAGAAAGCGATACATGGACAAACTGCTCACGCGGGCAATCCTGACTGAAGTTTTCTGGTGTTCTTCTCAGTCCCACAAGGCGAATACTGGATACTATTTTCCTATCCTTTCTCTACGAAAAGTGTGGTCATCCCACTTGTTACAGGTCTCTCGGCATCCGGTGCAGACCATCCAACTGTCTGTCGTGTTGTCTCCATTTCGTGGTTAGCTGCTCGTCCACAGATTGATCTATCTTTGTCGACCTTCCCGAAAGCAGAGACATCTATGGTTGAGTTTCAGCAACATATCTTGAGCTGCACAGTCAGTGCCCGAATTTTATCTGTATTTTTATTGTGGATCCAAATCAGAAAAATCTGGTGGATGCACTTTTGTTATAGACGAGGAAGCCTACCAATTTTGTCTTAAACTCAAAGCCATTATTATTACTGTTGAATTATATGAAATTCTACAGGCTTTGAATTTAGTCTTGTTGATGCTTTGTACCACATTCTTGTTCGTGCAGATTCGCTCAGTGTCCTCCAATGTTCTGGGAACATGTTTCCGGAACATCCTTTTGTATAAGAATTACGCCGTAGACTCTCTTGGTGATGAGATTGTATTTTCCTGGGTACCAAGCTATGTTGGTATCCATGGTTGGAATTGACAGACCATGCTGCCCGGGAGGCATCATGGACAAATAACTTTGATATCCGGTATGTTCCACTTCTGGACATGCTGATTAATAGTAAACAGATTATTCTTCTATGGCGCTACAGCCCAGATCGAGCTCTGGTTCTCCCAAGAAGTTGCCTCCACTTGTCTCTGTTAGCCATTTCTTTCCAATTTCGAACCCCTAGGAGCAGGGATTCCGCCAGGAATTTCAGTTTGGGGGTGTGTAAAGTGAAAATTGGGGGGGGGGTAAATGGAATTTTGCACGGTTTCTGTCGATATTTCACCGCAAAAAAAAGTAAGTTAGGGGGTACTCTCGAGCATTAGGGGTTGACACCCCCACAGGGGAAGTCTAGCGAAATCACTGCGTAGGAGACTTTTAGCGTCCTCTTTGACACCATCTTCTTTGGTCTCCCTACTCTTTTTTAAGCAGGATATTCTTTCTGGACACATTCTTATTAGATGTGCAGACCACTGCGGTCTTCTTTGTTGTTTGTCTGTGGCTATATCTGATTTCTTGTATAGATTTATGGTTCTGTATTATATCTATTTCTCCGTTATTCTCCTTGTTTCACTGGTCCTTGCATACCTTCCACTCGAAAGTGTTGAGTTTTTCTTCGTCTCTGTGAGTCAAGGTCCATGAATTATAAACAGATTATTCGATAAGAATGGCAGCATCGGTGGTACGACGTTGTTTTAGATTATCCTGGATATGATCATCTTAACATTATAGCGTCGTTAATCTTATGTGATAAGAGTTTTTATGTATATGCAGGAGACAGTCTAGGGGCTGGCTCCCGTCCTATGTGCACTTTTATGTGACCTCAATTTGAATGTAGGGCGTTATTATATATCCATAGCAGAGTTAAAAATCTTTTGGTCACGTGATGTTTCATGGTCATTTGGCCGCCATATTGGATTCAGTGTTTTTTGAAATTCCCAGCAATTTTCCGGGAAAATCGGAAAAAAACGAAATTTTATACCGCTCTCTTCCTTATTTCAGCAATTCTCTCAAAAATTGTAACAAATTTGGGTAATTTACAAAGAGAGAGAAAGGATGCAGAATGACATAAGCTTTAATTTGGTGTGCAATACGTTTTTGTTTTAGTACAGTTGGCTATATAACTAAAATGACACTGTGATGGTCATATTCAAAGACGACACTGATGATAACAGCAACATGAAAATATCCTTAATCAATTGCGAATGCAGACTCTCAAGTCAGCGCTCGTTGCACTGTCTCCTGCCTTGTTAACAGAAAAAAAAAATCCAAACCCAAGTACAGATGAGAACTTTCAAAAGAGTTTTCATGCAAGAACAACCAGACCCTGTAAGTTTAGTTTTACCAGTACATCAAGCAGACAATGTAGGGACTATGTGTCGTCACTGTCTGATAATACAAGAAGATAAATTTGAAACTCAAATCCCATCTTAGAGCTCATTCAACAGTATCCTACGAGAAGATGATTTCCTTCGTACTGTCATTGCACTTACGCCCATTCTTCCTTATCCCGCTACGGACTTACAGTTCAATGTACAGTTATATGAGCTCCTGCGTAACCTAGTCGGTAGCGCGCTCGACTTCAGTGCGAGCGGTCCCGGGTTCGATTCCTGGTGGGGGCTCAAAAATTTCGGTGTTCACCCAGCATCTTGAGGACAGTTGGGTAGTTGCTGTGAATAAAAGACAGTGGAGATCACAGTGAGAGCAGTAGACCAACTCCTCCCTTCGGGGTGAGGCCTCATCCACTAGTGGATTGAGTATGGCTGTGATTTATTTATTATACAGTTATATGAAGTATTTCAAGATTGCTTATTGTTATTAAACCTAAAAGTAGGTTCACTTTGGGTTGGTATGGGAGTTTACAGGATAGCGAGAGAGAATATTTTAAAGCCAGATAAATATTCAAATACATTTGTAGGCCCTGGTGGTTTTCATTTGCAGAAGAAGTAATGTCATATATTGGGAAATACTTGGAAGGTAGAGTGGAGAATGATTTCGTTGAAACAAACCTTTGGTCCCAATGTGCTACAAAGAGTTCTTGCTGGGGAACATTATTGATGGGGCATAAACGGATTGTCAATGTGTGCTGAAACTTTACAGCGTTTTCTTCTAACAGAGTTCATCAGATGTAAAAGGAACTTGGAAGTAGCTGATGGACTTTATGAAGAAAACCTTACAGGAGAATACATCTGAATCAATCACAGATAAAATGCTAACAATGGTGCGAAAACACAAGAAGTTTTGCAGAGGTGAAACGCAAGCGAATGACATTTTCAAATTTTCGTACCAGTTTGATATCTGGTGTAGTAAAAAGTAATCCATTATTTTTGCATGACATTGAAGGCTTGACTTACCATAGTTAGAATGATCCGATTTAGGTCACATATGCGCCGTTTTGTTCGATAACGTGTTGCCATTTGGAAGGTAATATCATGATGCCTCTCTCATAGAAGCCCTTGTCCCTATTGGCAAAAAATTGAGACAGTCGATTTTCACAAGCCTCTCTTGAAGCGAATTTTGCACCAGCAAACGTGTT
>JAGDQP010000233.1:66597-127883 GCA_022664845.1 Lepisma saccharinum
CAAAACCTTCCTGGCCGTCAATCCTGGCTTGGGCACCGTTTGCGCCGGCGCACCGCGCTTCGACCACGACCGTTTTCGCGTGACGTTGTCGTAAGTGATCCACTTTTCATCACCAGTCACCAACCGCTTCAGAAATGGGTCGCTTTTGTTGCGATTCAGCAGCGATTCGCAGATGGAAATTCGGTCCATGAGGTTTTTTTGCGTTAACTCGTGTGGCACCCATACATCAAGCTTCTTTTTGTATCCAGCCTTATGCAAATGGTTCCACACGGTTTTTGTGCAATGTTTAGCTCTTGGGCAATCGAAACAGTGCTTACATGACGGTCGGACGCGACAATGTCCATGATTTTATCGACATTTTCGACACGTGGCCTTCCAGTGCGTGGTACATCTTTGACGTCAAAATTACCGGAACGGAATCGATGAAACCAAAATTGCGCGCGATTGGCTGTTACAGTATCAGGACCATAAACACTATTCACATTTGCAGCCGCCTGGCTTGCGTTTTCGCCTTTATCGAAGAAAAACTGTAAAATATAGTGTATTTTCTCTTTGCTAGTGTCCATTTTGACGCGCGCTCACACAACACTGAGTCAACTCATCACAACTATCTGAACAGTGTTTGTAGTACGCAATCTCATCGTTTGAACGCCATCTCGTTGAACCCGATCGGACTTATACAATGCGAGATACAGATCATTGAAGCCATCTATTGGCAAAATAATGTATTACTTTTTACTACACCAGATATTAGTGTTTTTCAATATTAAGAGATTTGACAAGAGCGCATAGAGAAAAACAAATTGGAATTTGTACATTAGTGTTGTAATGCGAGCTATTCCTATATGCTTTTAACTTCAGCAAAACTAACTACTCGCGGTAGCCAAGCGTTTTCTTGGAGGACTGTTAGCAAGTGCCAGATCTTCATATTGTTTATTAAGATATAAAGAATGGTGGTTTGCTATTTAAAATACAAAAAGAAAGCAGTGTGTACCTCCAGATCATGTTCTTGTACGAAACTACAATAGGCCAGCAAAAGAGCAAGGATTTACGAGGAGGGAGTTTTATTATTAAAAATGTGTAATTTATGTTCATCTCCTCGAGTCGTACTTCAGTTCATTTCAACTTTCTTGATATTAATCGCGAGGTTAGGAGTGTCTGGACTGAATAGAAACGTGCGTTACCTAGTAAACAACTTTTCATTTCTTCAGTGACTTCTTTTTTGATTGTTCCATATGCTCCGAAGTATTTACATTTGTTTACTTCTCTATGTTCTCATCCTTAATTGTTATGTATGTATTCCTTGTGTTTCCGCTTGTTATCATGTATTTTGTTTTCTTCGTGTTTACCTGTAGATCTATCTCATCGCAAGCTTCTACTAAGGCCTCGGTGTTACTTTGTAGGGCATCTATATTCTTCTCCTATTGTACATCATCTGCGTATAAGCACAGTTGATTCAAGCCATTCAATGTTAAACCCATTTTGTCCTTTTTTTTTCTGAATCGCATATTCTAACGCGAAGTTAAACAGTAGTGGTGACAAGGTATCACATTTCAGTGCGTTGCGAATCTCGATACTCTACCATATTTTTTACCTATCCATACTCTACTAATGGGGTCGCTGAGGTACATCATTAGTTGAACCAGTTTTTTTTCGGAATTCCAAATCGTACCAGGATACTGTAATAATCATGAGCCAAAGACTTTAAGAGATAGTTTGTAAAGATCCGTGTTATACAGTGAGTTTGTGTGTTAAGAAACTTGTGTTTTCTAATTTTGCAGAAGGTTCCTGTTTCATCCGATGACCAGTGGCCTTCCAATTTAGCCGATTACATCCGAAATAATGATGAAGCAATTCTCAAAGCTTCCGAGAAACTTCTGGCAATCTATCGAGAGGAACTCCTGTTGTGCGCTTCATTTGATGAATTTTGTGATGTCACAGGTAAGGAGCTAGGGAAAAAACTTCTTTAAAACGTAATTTTTGTGTAAGGACAGGTGGAAAGGAAACTAATATAAAGATCCACAAAGGACAAGGACCTCAGGATATATGAGGAATTAAAAATGCGGAAAGAAATCTGGGAAATAATAACAGTAATTCATGACACGGCATTCCTTTTAATGCTTAGTATTACCCGTTTTGTGTGGGGGAGGGGAGAAGTGACATAGTAGCCCTCCTGTAAGCAGTTCTGTTCTTCTCTACCCACACGGGTGTGGATCGTGCTGTTATGGATCTGTATTAAAACACCGGGAGAGTACCTTAACCAAGATACTGGCGCTTCCTTTCTCATGGTGTGAATGCTCACCGTGGGACGTCATCCAGACCTGTGACGGGCTTAGGTTATAGCTTACTAAAATACAGTGTGTGTGTAGTCGATTTCGCCCATCGTTTTGTAATCGTAGAGTGCGGGTTCCATTCCTTATGAGGATAGATTGAACATCATGGTTGGAACAAATCTTAATTTAAGTCCCGCCTTGAAGACGCTAGTATTATTTTTATTCGATGGAAGGAGAAAACCTACTATCGGTTCACCTTGCCCGATTGTAAACAGTCCAGTCAAAATGAAATTAATTAATTAATTAAACATTAGCCGGACCTTGTGGCGAAGTTGACTAACCCATCTTTCATAGAAACGAAATACAGTGGGAAGGGCCACTTCAGTAATTGTTTTCCCTACTATAAGAATGGAAAGAGCATTTGTGCACGAAGCCTCGTTTTGTCAACAAAAGGAAGAGCTGGTATTTTCTGGCTAAGCGGCTGTAACTCAGTTGCTGAAGTGTTGGCTTTGTATTCGGAAGGTCGTAAATCCACCCCCAGTGACCACTCCTTCTGACTGAGGTTTTCCCTGCTTTTCTCTGGGTCGCACCAGTTAAATTCTGGGATGGTACCTTGAATAAGGCCAGAGCGGCGATTACTTTCCAAATTCTCCCCTTTACCGTTTACCAAAGGAGGTTAATATCCATACGATTCTGTTACGTTTCCGAAAACCACGCAGTGTTTCTATACTCCACGAGTATCTAACAAAGGTTTTTAGGAAAACTCATATGCGAAAAATGTAGGAAACTTGATATATTGAGTCAACAATATCTCATTTCTCTGACTCACCCGTGCCCAAATCCATGAGTACATACGGTCGATTTTTCGCTCTGTAGCTGTAGTCTGATGGGAGCTCGTAGATTGTAATTGTTGATGCGTATCATACATACATATACACACACACACATTCCTAGATGTTGCTAGCATCTCATACTAGCGTGTAAGTTAGGTTCTTTGTTTGGTTCGTTCTTTATACTGTGTTAGTCCACAAGCAGAACTAAACTACATACGAAGTAAGTCAGCACATAGTACACACGAGAACCCTGACATTAGTAAGACTGGGTAATATTTCCTTTCATATTAACAAATCAACTTTATCTCTACACATTATTTGTAGCTAAACTTCCCTTTATGTGCGTAGTGTTTTCTTAAATGCAACACAAATCGGATATTCTGAAACCAAGTAAGTATATCTTCAATCTACAATATGTTCAGACAAATACTACATTTTATACATTTGACTCCAAACAGACTGGAAGACTCGATGCTCTTTTCATCCATCCCTGACCACAGACCAACAAACAAGGCGCTCGCTATATGTTCAATGGATCCAATCCTCGTCACTAGGTGGTGATTATCCTATCGATATCTCGTAGGAACTGTCGTGCTAGACATTATTTTAGCTATTTTTAGGATCAGTCATGACCTTTCAAGTTGCTATGAGGCATCAGCATGTGACAATAATCCCGGATTTCAGGTAATGCTATGCTAATATTGCAATTACAAGTTGTTCATTCGCAAGGTTGACCTGTTGTTACCTGAGATCTGGGTTCGGTAGAGCTAACGAATGCCTTACAAATATCTTTTTAATACTTTAAGGTAAATTTATGATAAAAAGGAAGGAATTAACTTGCAGCTTATTTGTTTTGTAACCCCACCCCCAAACACACACAGGTCATTTCTATATTTCGAGCCCACTGTAGGCTCATAATCGTGTATAGAGGAGAAAACGACGTACACGTGTAGAATAAACACAAGGTTGAAGATACATGGCGACACGTAGTGGACGACGCATCAAACTTGGAGAACAATTGACTGCTGTATAGCACATAAATTTCAGGAGCTTGGAACAACTGACAACGGTACAGCGTGTAAGTTCGGGATGGGATCGTGGAAGGAGATGTGTTGAAAATGCAGAGCAAACGGGAGGTTCAGAGTTATTGAAGGTTAAGGCCATGTTTTATTTTCGCGCTCAAACCATGGACAAAGGCGCCCTCCCACAGACAGCGTGCTGAGGTGCCGGTAGTATGGGGGCAAAACGTGTATTATGGCAACCAGGAAAGATAGATCAAAATTGATGTTGTGAGACTCGGTGTGTAAGAAGACTGGGGCATCCAGTTTATAGCACCACCTGTCCCCCCCCCCCCACACACACACACACACACACAAAAAGGCATCTCAGAATTTGCAGGTTAGGATGTATATTACATTAGAGGTGTGACATGTACCCTTAGGATTTAGGGTGTACTGGCCAGTAGCACTATGGATAGTGATTGTGGGAGAAGTGATGAAAATGGAGAAGGTCCTACATGTGGGCCTCTTGCATATATGGGCACGAGAGGAAGGATTCGTACGGACCAAGTTTGTAATATTTGAAAAGTTTGACGTGCCTTATTGTATGTTTAGCTCGTATGTAACCCAATCTAAAGCGTCCTTACAGGCTAAACTGTAATTGTATTAGGTCAAGTACTAAATCTCATGTAACCGAGGAGAGGTATCTTAAAATCTCTCCCTTTGTAGGCTCTTAATCCCACTCTTAATATTAGAACATATTGTTCTACACTAAACATCGCTATTCTGTATTTCTATAATATTTTTTGTATCTTTATTTTATAATCACCAAATTCACAGATAGTTTTCATCTGACAAACAAGAAACAACTCATTTTCATATGAACATTTTACAATATTCCAGCTTCAAAAATGGACAATTTTTATTGAATTAATAGTAACAGACATTTGATTACCTTCTGCAAGCTGTAAAACACATTTTGTATGTTTGTATTCCAATTTTTCTTTATTTCAAAACTCAGGCAATTTTTCTCTTATTTCTTCAAAATGTCTCATCATAAGAAGTCATCCTATTGTTTGAAAAATCCTTTAATCTTAGTCTTTGAATTATCAACTTTTGTTTAAAGCGGTATTCAACAACTTCTTATCATACGAGGGTCGTTCAATAATCCTTAGAAAATCCAAGAGATGGCACTCGTACAATCGAAAGAAGTTCGCTTTTAATAAACGTTATCTCTCACTAGACTGCTGTTAAAGTTTCAGCTATATCCACCCATCACATGGTGTCATTTCCGTAGCATCAAACTTTTGTTAGAAAAAAAAAAAATATATATATATATATAGAGAGAGAAAATTGAGAAAATGAGTTTCGTGCGGTGATTGAAAACTTCTATTTAAAAGACTTAACACCGAAAGAGATGAAAGCCGAGTTGGATGAAGTTTATGGCAAATCTACTCCTGTGTTTGCGATATTTACAATTGGGTGAGTTTAAACGTGGCCGTACATCCACAAATGACGAACATCGTTTGGGACGTCCATTGAAATGACTTCCTCCGAAATGATCGACAAAATCCACGATATGGTTTTGAGTGATCGACGAATCAAAGTGCGCGAAGTAGTTTGAGGCCACAGACATATCAGAAGGTACAGTGTTTTCAATTTCGCAGGAAAAATTGAGTGGGAAAAAAAAATCTCAGCAAGATGGGTGCCGCCTTTGCTGTGCAGTTTCGATGGCGAATATTATGGAACTAAAGTTCGAATTATTACATCTACCGTATTCGCCAGAGTTGGTCCCCATTGACCTTTTTTTTATTTCCAAACTTGAAAAAATGGCTCGACAGAGAAAGATTCACGTCGAACGAGGTGGTCATCGCCCAAACTGATGCCTGTTTTGAGGACCTTCCGAAGTATTACTTTTTGGACGCTTTAAAAATATTGTAGAAGCGCTGGGAAAAGTGTATCGAGCTAAAAGGAGATTGTTGAACAATAAAAAGAAATTACCTAAAATAATTTATTCTATCTTTTTGTAAGGACTTATTGAACGACCCTCGTACTTTTCCGCATGTTTTAGTTTGAGTTTTAGGCGAAAACGAGCGGCCGTGGCTCAGTTGGCAGAGTGTTGGTTTAGCAGTCGGTCGGTCCTGGGAACAATCCCAGCGACCACTCATTCTTACTGAGCCTTATCCAGGGATTTTCCGTCACACGTGGCAAATATCAGGATGGTACCTACAAACTGGGCCCAGGTCGAGTACCTTCCAACATCCTCTGCCTCGGTCTGAGATATCTAAAGACCATTCAGATTCAATTGCAGAAAGGAGGAAAAAGAATAGATAGTATGGCAACTTCTGTTTGCTCACACCGTTATTCTTTGTGATTTTTTATTATGATTGAGTGTAGGCTAATTTTTAATTGGAATTGGTTTCCGTATTGTATCAGCTGTCAACGCGATTGACAAAAAGAGGGACGGGGTGTTTATCTAGGCGACTTGTGGTTTACGTAGTATGAGAATTTTTAAAAATTGTTCCTTTTCATTGGGGAATAGTCTGTCTTCAGTTAAAATAATAGAAAGTTTTGTGTTCCCGGGCTTTTGAGAACAAGCCCTTTAATTTAATTTTATTTATTTTGTTGTTGTGTCAAACTTTGAGGAAGGCTGTGTCATCTGAGTTTCGTGTTAAGGTTAATGTAAAGCAAAGATCTCCCAACAAAAGATGGCAGCACTATCTCCGTATATATCTAATGTATTTTTATCGTTGGACGAAATTTCAGTGCTGCTCCTACAAATTCAAACCTAGAGAGTTCAAGACTTTCAGGGAAGAAAGTTCATAACGAATTCAAGAGTTCTATCCGTCCTGGTTCATTGTTACAGGTTTGGATAACAACAATGAAGCAATTTCAACAATGAACAAGAAAGAAAATAAAAAATCGGCACGGATTTGTAGGAACAGCATCGAAATTTCGTACAACGATAACAATACATTAAATATATACGGAGATAGTGCTGCCATTTTTTGTTGGAGATCTTTGGATTAACCGTAAGGATTTAGTCATAGCAGCTTACTTTAATAACTTAATAGATACAAGGTCTGATTGTGTAATTAATTGTCTTTATGATGATGATTATTATTATTGCAGGCTTACTTAGTGAAATTGCCAATCCACCGCTGTTCCTTGCTGATGTTTTGAAGGAAGCCCCGTGAAAGACAAATGAAAAGTATCACAAACCTTTCTCGGTGAACGTAAGATACGTATTTTTCTCCATCACTGTACTAACTGTTAATGTTTACCACTTTTTTTGGGTTATATTGGTCTGTATTTGTTTATAAACGCGGCTACTTTATCGTATTTTTAATTAAATGGCTCAGTAACTTGACTGTTTTATACAATGATTAGTCAGGAATTCAACGTAATAATGGGGAAAAAACATTATTATGGTTTATAAATATAAATATATATATATTTTTTCTTTTTTTTAAAAAAAACAACTCAAGTCTGTGATGAAAACACACCTTTACGTATGTATACTAAACGGTATCAAATGATATTAAAATGGCATGGAAAGTGAATTTATTAATCTTTCTTACAGAAAAAACAAAACAAAACAGGTCTGTTTGTTTATCCTGTAATTAATAAATTAATTCATTAATTTTACATTTATATAAAAAAAAAAAAGTATTTTTGTTAGTGTTTATGTTATTTAAGTGAGGGTTTCAAAATATCCAGTATTTTCTGATAACACTGACACACCACAAGAATTCTTCAGTCCATGTGGCTGTGAAATATTTGAAGTGCTTGCTCATGGTTGCACTTAATTACTACAACTGAAACAGTGGATTCCTTTTAGTGCTGTGTGCTTTCTTTCTTTTCTTTTTTTTTGTTTTCTTTTTCTAGTAATGTGTGATGTGTTGGCGTCCATTGTATTCGTTGACTATGTTAGTGGTTTTGCAATTGTTTGACTGAAACTGTATAATTACATATTTATTTGTTAAGCTTACGAAATATAGTGGTAGGAAAGAAATGTAATTTATGTATATGATCAATAAAGATATATTAAAATATTATGTATTATTGTGAAGGGGCGATGTGTTTGTTATACCTTTTTTTTTATTATAGACTTTTTTTTTTAGTTCCCAATGGTTCGTGGTGTCCTCAAATCTTGCAACGTTAATTGAACTTATTTCCCGACATCATACAGTGACGAAATCAGCGACGTACGTCGAGTGACAATTCAATATTCCATTGTTACTTCCATATATTTATATATATTAAAAGCATATTTTTTTTTAATAAACTTCTTTATCCTAAAATAAATACTTGCCTGCAACGATGTTGTGTTTTGACTGGTTGCAGAACTCTCAAGGATTTGGATCACAAACATTAGCTTGAGAAAAAGTATCCAAACATCGAAATAACTCGAGCAAAAAAATATTTATGCATGACTAAAAAGAAAAGTATGGGGCGCGCCGATTGAAGAATTTATAAAGTGACTGTATAAGAAAGCGCGCCCCACTTGGTTTTCTTTTTAGTCATGCATAAACATTTTTTTTTTAACTTTCTAGTAACAATAGTTTTAAGAGAAGTATGTCTTTAAAATGTTTATTATTATTATTTAATTTTCGTTCATAGATGTTGCACACATGAAAGAATGAATACGTTAGTGTCGTGATATGCCATAGCATAGTTACTGGTTTCCACTAGGAGTGGGAAGAGATTGCGTTTTCTAGTGAGTAGAAAGCTTTTCGTGACCTGAAATTTGCTCAAACAGAATCAATTTGTAACAGTGCAACATGGTTTTTTTTTTTTTTTGGTCCCGGCGTCGGGAAGTGGCGCACCCATCGCCCAGTCAGTTTTACTGGCTGCAATCAGTCCTGGCAGCTGCCAATATCGTTGCTGTCTATGGGAAGTCCAACAGCAGGGCCAGAGTGCTTCTCTGTTGAGAATTTTTACTTCCCACTAGCGTAGGGGATTGGCGACCCCATCGCAGGTCTATGGACCGCAACGTGATGACACCATCCTTATGCTGGTTGCAATCAGCCAACAACGGCGTAGGGAATTGGCGACCCCATCGTCCAGCTAGCTTCTGCCGGCTGCAATCAGCACTCGCAGCTAAACATCTACACTGCTTGAAAGGAGGACCAGCCGAGAGGATTTCATTTACATTCACCCCATTTTTCATCCATTGATGACTCATTATTTCATCTCCTCTTGTGCTGTGAGTTGCGTCTCCGCGCAATGACCAAGGATGTGACAGGATGTACTTGCATTGACGATGGCCCAGGGGAAAGGGGGCGGAACCATTGGATAGCGCCTAGTTCTTAACAGCAGATTCTTGGATGGTCTAGCTCGTTGAGACTGGGAAGTGCGCCATTGGGGAGCTCTTCGGACCTTTGGTCTCGCCAACACTCGGGGGAATGGGTGTCCCAAGTATCCATCAGTCGGGAATACAAGTGATTTCGACGCCAAGTCATTGGACTTCGCCTCGATTTCCAGCTTGCTGACAAGGGTGATGAGGGTAGTACCCGGCAGCCTCGTTGGCTCCTCAGCACGAAGACGGAGAAGTGTGGGCATTTACGGCTAACATTCACCATGGCTCCACCACATCCTAAAAATCAGTCGCCTTCGCCAAAAGAAAAGCAGAGAAAGAAGAGACAGAATGAAGAAAAAGTCACTGACGTAAGTAAGAAGGCGCATACAGCTAATGAATGTACCAGTGACAAAGAAGAGAAACTAGAAGTAGAGGAACAGACAAGTATCGTACCAACTATCACACGATATCTTGTAATTAAAGTAAAGAACGAACAGAATCCGAGTGGTTTGAAGATGATGTCCCCTTTCCTAATTCAAAGACAACTTACTCATGTTGCAGGTGAGCTACATAATGTTAAAAAGCTTCGGAATGGCACCTTATTAGTGGAGACTTCTACTGACAGACAAATAATCTCCTGAAGATTACATCAATTAGAACTCTGGAAGTTGTAGTTGAGCCCCATCGCCAACTGAATTTTACACAGGGTGTAATAATTTGTTGGGATCTTCAAGATGTTCCTGAAGAGGAGATTAAAAGAGAACTCGCCAGTCAATGCGTAGTCAATGTTAAACGCATCAACAGCAGAAAGACTGGCCAATTACAACCCACAGGATCATTAATTTTTACATTTGCCATGCCTCAGCTTCCTAAGGACGTGAAGGCAGCTTTCTATTGCTTGCCTGTCCGTCCTTATATACCAAGTCCGCTCCGCTGTTTTAAATGTCAACATTATGGACACACCTGCACGTCATGTAACGTGACCTCTGCTGTATGTGCAATTTGCGGATCCTTGTAAGTCACTGAAGCCTGAGTGTGTTAATTGCAAGGGTGAGCACACGGCCTGGTCGCGTGACTGTCCTATTTTTAAGGAGGAAAAACGAATTCGAGAGCTGATGGTAGTCGAGAAGATATCCGCTGGTGATGCTAAACGTCGATTAAGAGAGTCTCAGCGCACCCTTTCCTCTGGTGCGTTTTCTCATGTTGTAGCCAAAATAGCAGTTAAAACTGTCTCGGTTGGTACCCAGACAGTTCATGTCTCAACACAGAGTCTGAAGTGCATGTAGATCCTCCGAAGCCTCCCAACGGATCAGAGACTTCTCGGAATATGCCGACACAGAGTCAGGGACAAAAACCACCTGTGCAGAGTTCTAGAGCTCCACGGGTTAAGACTATTTTTAGTCCTTATAAAGTCTCTAAATTAGCCCGAACTTCGCCTCTCGCTACAAGCATTAAGACTCTGACGAACGTTTTGTCTGCTCAATTAGCTCAGGAAGAGTCTGCACATACTGTCGATGTACCAAGTTCATCATTGGCTTCAGACATGATTCAGGACCACCTAATGGATATGGATTTTAATCTCGTGGGAAGGAAAGGGAAACCTAGGTATAAACCCAAACTTAAACGGTAATCTTTTTACTTGTTTTTGCAGTGAGTTTTATGATTTCCGTTTATTTTATATGATTATGCTCCTTAACTGTTAAGTTTTATGGTCTATTTTTGTTTTATCTTGCGAGGGCCCATTTACGGGCATCCTCGTTATACTGGCCATTTACACCAGTAGGTTGAGTGTGAAGACCTTTTACATCTTCTTTTTTTATTATTTTAATCAACAGCTAAGTTTTGACATGACCAAGATAAGGGTCTTTCCCGTATCGGGACGGGCGTAAGCCATAGTGCTGTTACCGCCCATAAAATTTATTTTATCTTTATCTTTATGGTTTTTTGGAACCAAATATCGTACAGAACTATCAAAGGACCAAATGGGACTGATATAGACAATTGGAGAAAACTGATTTGTTTGTCGCAAAACAGTCTGCTAAGTCATCAAAGGAGGGCATATTGAACTTCTAAAAGGTAGGTTGAAAACTTGGATATTTACTTTTTCTCACTGACGTGCTTGGGTCCCTGAGTTACAGACCTTCAAAATCCCGGAGAGATTTATGAAATATGTTTATTTTTGCCTTGCTTTAAAAAAAAAATTATTCAAGCTGAAATCGTGAAGGTTGCACGGTATTTGTACCTCGTTTTATCATCTTGTGTTCCATTTTCCATTTCCCCACCTTCAGTGGTAGATATGTTATGTTTAAACTTTGTTAAAGTTACTTCAAAGAGTCAATCTCTGACGCTAGGTGACAGCATGAACGTACTATGGCTAATGTAGTGTTTTGTTTTTCCTTCCACGGAATTTCAAGGCTACTCTTGCTAAAGTGACGCCTAGTGATTTCATAGTTCCAGAGATAAAGGTTCTTATTCATTAAGAATTTCTGTCCGTGTCCATTTTTGATTCTTTATCTTGTTCATTGTTGATACATTCATTGTTATTCCCCACTACGATAATCAAGGATCAGTCCATATGAATTCGCCCATCTTGGTTACTCGACCTCTTTCCAAAATAATAATATGTATATCCCTTATACTGTATAAGAATAGTTGAAAATGGGCATTGTTTTATTTTAATCTTAACCGAAATTGGTTAATAACGTCCATCCTTGTATTTCGGCGCTTCCCCCTCCCCCACCTTCCTTAGACTTTTACGGAAAATGTCATATCCACATACTGGTTGATTATAGGACATTCTGCCGGTAATACTTTACGGTTTGCGAAAGTTGGAGTACGACCCTAGCAGATGAACATAAATTACGTGTGTTCGAAAATAAGGTTTTGAGAAAGATATACGGGACGAGATGACTGGAGAATGGAGGAGACTGCATAATGAAGAACTCCACGGACTGGACGATTCACTCAGATGATGTAAGAATAATGAAATCGCGACGACTAAGGTGGGCAGGCCATGTAGCTCGGATGGGGGAAAACTAAGATTATATTCTATCCTGATTGGAAGGCCGGATGGAAGGAGACCATTCGGAAGACCGAGACATTGTTGGGAGGACAATATTAGAAGAGGTCTTCGAGAAGTTCGTGATGAAAACTGGCTTGATATTGCCCAGGATAGAATCCAATGGCGAACGTTTGTTACTGCTGCGATGAACTTGCAAGTTCCATAAGCCATAGAGTGAGTGAGTTAGCCTGAAACGTAATTGAACTGGTCAAATAGTATCCGAATGTGATTGCCGAAATTGAAAAAGTGTTGGTTTTCTGCGTACTTTTTCACCCGGAGGATTTTGAATATCCAAAGTGGATCTTCTCTACACTATTACATATCAAAGCATATTGAGGGTACACAGAATATGAACGCTTTCTTATTTATTTTTATTGTTTAATGAATAGCCCAATATCTCTGGGGGGACAGAATTTAAAATTTGATTTTTATAGAAAGAGAATCTATTGTAGAAATTTCAGTTTTGATATTAGGGTTATAACGGAGTTAGATTTGCAAATTGGAGATAAGTAATGCTTGGTATGAACCTCCAAGGCTCAAGATTTCTGGTGAGAGACCAGATATATATAGTATACTGTGAACCACGTGAGGCTTTTATATTACTTACTTTGTGGCTTACGGAACTTGCAAGTTCATCGCCGCAGTAACGAACGTTCGCCATAGGATTTTATTCTGAGCAAGATCAAGCCAGTTTTCATCACGACCACCTACTTCTCGAAGATCCCTTCTAATATTATCCTCCCAACGTCGTCTCGGTCTTCCTAACGGCCGCTTTCCCTCCGGTTTACCAAGCACGATGTTATATCTTCTCTCCCATCCTAGCTACATGGCCTGCCCACCTTAGTCGTCATGATTTCATTATTCTTACAACATCGGGTGAGTCGTAAAGTCCGTGGAGTTCTTCATTATGCAGTCTCCTCCATTCTCCAGTCATCTCGTCCCGTATATCTTTCTCAAAACCTTATTTTCAAACACATGTAATTTATGTTCATCTGCTAGGGCCGTACTCCAACTTCCGCAACCGTAAAGTATTACCGGCAGAATAACCGTTCTGTATATTTTTAATTTCAACTTCCTTGATATTAATCGCGAGGTTTGATTCAATATGGGTAGAGTAACCGAAGTTTCGTATTTCAAATCGGAAATGTAATTCGTGTGAGAAAGAATGAACTGTTTGAAACTCTTCACGAGGACTAAAATTGACATATATAGAGGAAGGGTGGGGTTGGGGGGGCATTAGTTCATCAGAAAATCCTAATTTCAGTATACTATAAATTCTGACTGCGGACACCAAGGTGGCAGATACACATTTGGATGAAGTCGTCTTATATCTGGCCTATGCTTTTAATTCTACCATTCTAGGAAAAGCTCAACCCGTGAGACAAACTGTGAATTCAATAAACGCTGCTTTCTCCCTATCGATCGGGACTAGAATTTAACCGGTATTCGTATTTATTTCATTAGGAAGCATCATAAAGTGTAGATTTAGTTGAAGTTTGTATTATAACTTGAGATTCTTCTTGATTTTTACACCATTTTTCTATTTTTTTAAAAAAAAACTATGTATTCAAAATTCCGTAACTTTTCCACATTTTTTACATTATTTTGCTATTTATGTTATTTTTGCCTCTTGGGTATTCAATTATGGTTCATTCTCTTGTATTCATTCATATCTTGTTTTAGGTACTAAGTCGGTCTGGTAAGCCCCTGATACGCCTGTTCTTGGTTAGGTACGTGCAGTGCTGACCACACAGCCGTTACTCAGGTAGGTGTAGTTCCACCAATGACGGACAGATGGCGTTGGGGCAGGCTCAGGGCCTATAGGCCTGTTACGCGAGTGTTTTTTTTATTATTATTATTACTAAAAGAGTCTTAGATATGAATTATCATATGTCATTTCCCACTAATTTTAGTCTGTTTACTGTACCCATGATGAATCGTATTTTGAATTTTGTAATACTACTGTAAATGGAACTATTGTTTGAATCTTGTATCAAAATTCCGTGATTTTGACCCTTTCCCACCACTTAATACTCCTAGCTTTTATAAAATGCATCGGTAAAGTGATTATTGTATCAGACTCAACCAAGGATATTAGAATGAAATGTTAGGCCAAAATTTAAAAAAAAAAAAAAATCGAACGTACAAACTTCAGGCTTTACAAGTTGATCACTTTTATTTTGAGTCTTTCCCATTGTTTTAAATTCTGCCTGGATATGGCAGACTAACGTTGATATCCTCCGATTCAGTTTTTTCAATGTAGCCTATCGTCTTAATTTTAATACCCAAGTAGCACATACACGTCGGCCGATATGGGCATATTGGATTTTACGATATCGTTCAACGACATGGGCCCCATATTGGATGGCAAACATCTTGGCCAATATCGGTCATTGACATTGTGAACATAACGTAACTTTTTTTTTTGGGGCCAAGAACTTCAGAGCGCAATGGCCATGATTACAATGAAACAGCTTCAGTTTTGAAAGAAATGCTGTAAAACAAGTTATCCTTCTACTGACGGGAACTTCTCTTAACAACCACATGGCCTCGAGAAAATACGCTTACTAACGAAACAAAAGTGTAAAATGTCTCCCGGCTCTGGCGGTGTACGATAACCAGCGTAATAAATATTACTATTAATCTTGTTGGTTTGTCTATGTACTTACAGTGATCAAAGACTCTCTGGGAAAAACACAATCAGCTTTAACGCTTTATTTGTCCTTCCCGTGGAAGAGCAGGGTATTTCTGCACTTCGATGAACAACTCCTTTGTCACCAAACAAAGCTGGCCGCGTGTTGACTACAACATGAACTTTTATATTTTATCACCAGAGGGATATAGCGTCGCTTGAATAAACATCGGTTTGCCCATATGGACCGACATTGATCAATATAGATATCGGTTATCGATATGGTTCCATGGCGAGTGCTCTATTTTTTAATTTATTCAGTACGAACAAAAAGTTTTGTAAAAAAAAATCGATTTATTCCTTCACAATACTTACTATAGTTTTAGAAAATTGGTAAATTAGTGATAACGATAACCGATGTCGATTCCACATCGATCGACATGGTCTCAAGCGGGCCGCTCTCCTACCCGCATTCATGATTTTGGGCGATATGGGTCTCAACGTGCATGTGCTACTAGGGTATCCTTTGATGAGTCAATGACGTCATGTTTGGCACAACCTATAGTTAATTATAGAAACGTTGATTTAATGCATGTAAGTGTTCAACAGAAGAAAACAACTGTCACTTCAGTTTTAATTAACGTTTATTAACTTGTGCAGAAGGAGTACTTTGTGTTTTTACATTACAAATTTACAACGTAAGAAAAAGATCAAACACCAAAGCCAAATCTTATTCATATTTACAACCTCGTGACAAAATATTAGAAACACATCGTCAATAATAAGTTCTAATAACGTGAGCATTGATATTCCTTATGCTAAACTAGCATTATGCCTTACTATATAAAAATATATATTTTATGTATAATACATGAACATATATTTAATGGTATGTTTGTTTATATACAATTCAAGCATACAAGACATTGTAATGTCTAATTGAAGCAATATGTAGGCCCACATGATTGTACAGAACTTAAACACATATATTATATTAAGACATATGCTTGATTGATTAGCAGTTTCTTCCATTTTTTAAAATTTTTTTCGTTGATTTAAGAGATACATGATTTTATCTCATGATCGTGTTAGTCTCTTTGAATACCTTGTACAGGACATTGTCCAGGAAATCAGTGAAGTCTGAACAATATCAGTTGATTGAAAAATCTCTAATTAAAAAGAAAAAAAAATGTGATGGTAAGAACAACCAAATTATGTTCAAGGATCAACCAAATCATGACTTTTTAAGGGATCGAACATTTGCAATACGCCTCCATAAAAATATTTTTTTTTTTAAATTTATTTATAGACTATATCATGGAAATCCTGATAGTTTAAATTAATGACAACATATTTAATCACTTGTGTAACAGTCATACTTTAGAAGAAAAAGAAAAGTCATTAAAAGAGGAAGAAAACACTTCGATTTTTCACTTTAAAATTACATGTATTTAAATATTGCAAATTAACTTTGTTCCTGGTGTACATTTTAGGACATACGAACGGATTAGGGAAGTTAAATTATCCACAGGAATACATTTCTTTTAGTTTATTTTACCTCAGTATTAGGCCTATTTGATATTTTTTTTAATATCTTGTTTACTTACACTTCAAATGACGCAATAAAGACTTTTAATCACGACCGAACATTATTTGAAAATTAGCACACATTAGTACTTCAAATCAGCTTTAAAATGTTCTATTTTCGCTTTTATACATTCCTTATACTTCTTTATGTGCAAAAACAAAAGAATTTTATAAGATTTATCTAAAGTAAGTGTAATAGCGAACCATTTCTTCAAAATAAATATTGCTAATATTTCTATTCATTTACACCAATGACCTCTATCAAAAAAACTATACTGGACTGACTGAAGCCATTGAAAATTTCATGTGAATTTTAAGACCTTTAGGCAACTATGGCTCAGGCCGTATGGATGAGTTGGTGGAATGAAGAAAGTGGGAGGAAACGGGAGTACCCCGAGAAACCCAACGTACACGGTGTTTGTCCACCGCGAAGCCCACATGGCATGAGAAGGGATCGATCCGACGACCCCTAGCACCAGAGGTGGGCGCTCTACCAACTGAGCCACCGCGACCCCTTGAAAATTTCATAAATATATGAAGCCAAGGAGCGGAGGGCACATTCAATTTCGTTTGTGCACTTCCACTCTAAACCAATATGAACCAAATTTTCGGTTCTAACTCAGTTCCCCCCCCCCCCCCTTAATAACCCTGTGTGGCCGTTTTTTTTAATTTTTCTTAATTCTTGCCAAAAATGTAAATATTTGTTGTATTTTCTATTATATGTAGGGTACGGTATACTATTGTATGAGTAACTCAGGAATTAAGACAAATCAAAAAAACGGGCTAGACAGCGATAAAAAGCGTATAACTTGAGTTAGAACTGAAAATTTGGCCCACATTGGATTAGACTGGAAGTGGACAAACGAGTTTAAATATTTGCTCTGGCGTCTATCTTTCAACACTACACAGTCACTCCAGTATCGTCTACGTAGAGCTCGATAGTCTATATTTACGACAACCCTATCTACAGCAGTGTTGCCAGGTTTCCGTCGCAATATGTCCCTGAAATTTCCCGATTTTTGTAAAAAAAAAATCATACCTGCTAAGTTTGCTTTCAAAATTACTGAAAATTGAAACATAAAAAAGTGCTAAAAAGATTCAACAAAATTTCCCGATTTTTTTATACTTTACCCCTTCATGTGGCTCAGATGCTCCCGTTTTCCGCGAAATTTTCCTTCACCTAACAACACTGATCCACAGAATTATGTAACACAAATATTGACAAGGGTTAGTCACAGGACAATAAGAAAAGCACAGACGTTTTCACGTACAATTCGATACTAGCGACAATTGTGTCTACAGTCGGAGTTTGCAATTCTTGGACACCTAGGAACTGCAAGCAACCACCATTTTGGTTTCGCAAAGTAATTGGCTATTCGGCTAGAAGTAAACATGTCAGATTTTGGCATAATTGTAATTGATAGAACTAAAATGTTTTGAGACAACATATAAAAATGTGAAAGAGTAAGGGCTGCTTTTCTTGTAAGCGTGCGTTGCTTGTGATTTGGGTGAGTAGCTAATTAAAACAGTGTTTTATTGCATGTTCTACGTGTAACACCTATTTTAATTGGCTACTCACCCAAATCGCAAGCAACGCACGCTTGCAATAAAAGCAGCCCTTACATAACCAATATTTGAAGCGTGCGACCTACTTAATAAGGGCCAATGTTACTACATCTGGCAGTTCATGAGAAAATTTAGTTTGAATTGCATATGTAAGATATTTCTTGCCAAAACACTGGTCTATAAAGCGTTAGAACAATCTGTGATAGATAACAAAATGTTACATAAACCCTTATTGGCCACACGCTTTATTGCTTGTGCTTGGTATATGTACATCCTGTATTTCATACTACTGGAATTTTTATCGTAAATATTTAAAGGAAGGTGCGTATCACGTGCTTTGTTTGCGATTTCTATGAGTAGCCAATAGAAACTCGTGTTACACGCAGAACACGCACTGAAACACGTGTATCAATTGGCTACTCACCCAAATCGCACGGTTGCGCGAAAAGCTAGCCGAAGTTGCACAATAAAGGATACCTCTTATATGGTGGAGAACTGAATGTGTTAGGGCTGATTTTCATTCAATCTTGTGTTGCTTGCGATTGGGTGAAAAGCCAATTGAAACACGTGTTTAAATGCGTGTTTTCTTGTAAAGTAAATGTAACACGTATTTACTCAAATCGCAAGCAACGCAAGATTGAATGAAAATCAGCCTTTAATGTTATGTTATTTTACGAAATAAAAAAAGTTTTCTGGCTGCTACATATTTTATGAATTATTTCAATAAAATACCTATAGAAAACATTCTTATGATATTAAAGCCAATCAGTTTCTACTTTTATCAATCCAATGGTGATCCGCGACTGTCACTAACCTTTCTCTAGATAAACTGTACCCAATCGTGAGATGGCAGCACGAGTTATTTTTTTTATACACCATTGATAGTACATGGAGTCACTGCTTATTCTGTGTCATTGCTACCAGCATTTTGTCAAGGATTAATAACTTGAAGTAGACCTTGGAATCAAGAACATTTTTGGACGACAAGATTATCTAACAGATAAATTCTTCAATAAACAATAAGACTAGACAATATCAATACTAGCTTAGAATTAAGATTAGAATAATTATGAAAAATATATAGCTATTTCTTTCTCTAGATTGTGGATGGACTTAAAAATTTCAAAGCACCTTCCTTATTCAATTTTCTGATAAAGTGAGACCATAATAAGAAGATATTTTTTTTATATATATATAGAATGAAATATCATCCACATAGAAGAAAATTGACTACAATCCTTAGAAACCCTGTAATGTGAGGTACAATCATGAGCGTTAGTCATTCTGCCTGACCTTCCGGAAGAGTCAATTATTCTTGAAAAAAAAAAAAGAAGAAAAAAAGTTTATAAATGGATCTGATTTAAGAATTTCGATGGACTTCAGAATCGCGTCTGAATGCCATACTAACCTGAATTAATCATTTCTAACCTTAGCATATCTAGCATTAAGACAAGTTAATGTAATTATGAAAATGTACGTTTAGCCAAACAACTGTCTAACATATTGTCACAGATCGAATCATCCAGAGGAGTATTTATAAAGTCCAACCAAGGAGGGATTTTTGTTCTAACCGAGCACGGATCTGCGAAGGACGGGACCTACTTTTAAGCTACTCAAATTTGTGATTACAAACAATGCAAGAAAAGATACACAAATACTTATTGCAGATAAAAGAGTATTCAGGAGTCTGAAATCGTAATGGCAAATTTAAGGATTACCATCTTAACATGTTGCAGCGATTTTCAAACACTGGTGCCCGAAATAAATTTACCGGGTAATAGTAAGTTAGTAAATTTAACTATTTTATTTCGCAGATTTTGATAGTCCAAATCGCTAGATTCAATGTTTACATTTTCTTTCCGCTACAACTAGAATGAAAAAAAAAAACCTACGCTGCCATGTCATGAACTTCGAATAAACGAACTTCGAATAAACTACATCTCCTGACCGAAAACTTTAGACGTATATCTATGACTGTGCCCGATCGAAAATTATTCAATCACAGCATCGAGAGGCAGTCGTTCCATGCACGCGCTATCGGATGCGTCGCCATTTGGCTGGACAGCCAACAGAAATACGCGCACACGCATTACCTTTGACTATTCAGCCAAATCGCACGCGGATATCGCGTTTATGAAAAGGCAGCCTTTAGTAAATAACAGCATTACCAATATGTACGTATAGAACCGTTGAAGATGTAATTGTAGTATCTTTGATAGAATTTTTGAATAAGTAAATATTAAAATACTAAAGATGTTCCTATATTCTGGGCTTTCCGGTATGTGAAAATTGTCTCTGTCTCTAGCCAGTCCGCGCGAATAAAGAAAGTTGAGAAGAACTTATTCAAACGACAGAATTAAATGTAATATGAAGGCAGCTTGTATCTGTATTTTCTTAAGATCGTTCTCGCAAGTTTTCTAAAATCGAAATAATTATTGTAACACTAGAAAATTTGGACTTTAGCCTATATAAATAATTAGTAAGTTTTTAAAATATACTAGGTTGATCCGAGAATTCTGGAAACCAATAAACTGTGATGTCATTAGAGGTGAATATGGAGTTGATCAACTGACAGTTATATATTTAGGACATTACACTTATGTTCTTAAATAATGATGGTCTGATTTCCTTAAATAGGAATATTGCATTTTAAGTTTGAACTACGATACTTGTAATAAGAAATTTTTAAAGAAAAACCTGTAACGCGTTTACAATGCTCTACCAACTGAGCTACGGCCGCTTGGTAAAATTTCGTACGTAAAGAAGAGAGAAAACAGTAAAGTATCAGAAAATTATATTTAAAATCAAGAAGAAACAACGACTTCAATTCACAGTAATTTCAACGTAATCATTTAATACCTAATACAATTTAAACCTGAACCAAAGAAAACTTTGACAACCTCTGCGCCCTGTTATCTAAAAATTTCAAAGCTTTTAAAGTTTTATGTCTTTGCTTATTAGTTAATTTCAGTTGTTTTATCATATTTTAACACTCGTAATGTCTGCTTATCATTGTTTCGGAGGCCAATACAAGTGTCACTAAATGTCATAAAAGAAAGTCGTTATCAATCAAATAATTATGTGCCAAATAATAATTACGAACATTCCTCCCTACCAGGATCGTCTTAAGACCATTTCATAAGACAGGCAAACCGACATTTTTTAATTAGTCAGTCCTATTTCAACAAGCGTTTATCATCCAACATTACATGATTTTCATGGCAAGGTCGTGGTTATAAATCTACACTGGAAACTTCTGACATTAAATTGTTACATATAATAACTTGAAAGATTACATTTGTAAATTAACAGTACCAAACATGTAGTTTTCTCGTTACAAAATATATTTTTATCGTCGATAACAAGAAGTGATTTGATAGTTTTTCTACATGCAAACATAGAATTACATCAAAATATGATCAGTTACTCTTTACATTTAGTAACGGAATGCCATTCCAATCACACTTTAACAATATCATGATCAACCAGCTTTGTTTCAATTATTCATGCAAGAAAACTGGTTTATTTTCTTTGCACAAAACACGAATCCTGTATTTTGCTCTATTAGTTGACAATATTTTACATTTCCCCATTACCTGCATTTGAACCGTGCTAAATTGCGAGCTGTCTACAGTAGAAATCCGATAGTCCGGCACGTTCGGGACCGGCCCGGTGCCGGATTACCGAAAATGCCGGACTATCGGGCGGTACCTTTTACTACTCGTATAGGCTTAGTCGTACAGCGAAAACAATGAACTGAACCTGTGTGTGGTGACAGCCGAGTAAAGTCCGAACGCTTGCTAACAATGCTGATTGCGTCTAACAGTAGCAGACGCGTAGTGGACACTTCCGAGTGATTCCGAACCGCGCCAAGCGCTTTCAACTGTCGTTCACAAGCGTTTACAGGAAAATAAAAAATGGGATGGTGCCGGACAATCGCCCGTTCCGGATTGTTGAATGCCGGTCTATCGGACTTCTACTGTATCTAGAAACTCAAGCGTGAAGTTCAAATTATTGCTAAATTTGAATTACAGTAATGTTACACTAAGCTAATTACAATGATAGAATATATTTAATATGTTCTCGGATAGTAAATATTTTGCACTAAAATTATAGAAAAAGGCCCGAAAGATCTATTTGTCATTCGTGTGTATGGGTTGCACGACTTCCAATGATATACATTTAAAAAATAAAACATGGTTCTTTTTTTTTTTTTAATGTATGCGGTTTGAGCGTGAATATGTATATATATATATACTCACTATAATTATATTATATTTATAATATAATTATATATTATTTTAAATAAACTATTTTTTTAAAAAAGATTATATCTCTAAAGCTATTTTCTAGTGGTTTTATCATAATCTTAACCCCAAAAATAACTTTTCCCAGCCTTTTAGGACATTTGTTTCGAACACGAAGCGTTTCAGAATCCATCTTTACCACAGTGGCATCATTTAATGGAGACTTTAAGAGTCAACCGCCCCTCCATTTTCTATTCAATTGATGATGACTGTTCAACAATTAAAGCTGTCCAGCTTTAGTTAAGCTTGTACGAAATTGACTTGTTGATTGGAAGATAACAAAATTAATGTTTTAAAAAACAACATTTTTTTTTTTTTTTGCTATGGAATGTCTTAGATTGTCCTTCAACAAAGCCATATACAAGACAGTGCCATGAGTAGAATATTTCATAATGAGAAATACATTCTTTTTATTTTTCGTGTTTTCATGAACAATTAGAGTCTCTCTATTTAAAACTAATTAAAGTAGAAATGATAAATAAACACATAGACCTAAGAAGGTAACATATAGAAAGATAAGGTCTTTTTTAATTTTCTCAAATAGTTATACCACAAAGTAACATGAAAGAAAAAAGAAATCTCTATGATTAGTTTGCAATACTTGAACTTAACTATTTTAATTAATGTCCACACACTTAATATTTCGCTCTCTAAAGCAGCTATCCTGAACCATTGGCAGTTAGATTATATAAAGCCTTGGAACAGCGACGCTTTCTATATAACAGCCGTAACATCTTTGTAATATATTGCATGGTGCTTGTCTGAATAAGAAAGCTCATCCTAGACTTGTGTCAAGCGATATATTTCAATAATAGTTTAGCAGAATGTCTAATAACAACATTTGCAACAAAAAGATATACATTTTTCCATTTTGTTTTATCGTTTCATTTGATAATTAAATTACTACATGTTTATGAGATGAATACAATATTTTAACGATTCGATAAATTTTTCTGCGAAGATTAATGAAACCTATTAAAGACCATGTAATGTCAGATTTCATAATGTGACTTTTATCAGTTTACAAATTCCCCCCAAACAACAATTTCAAGTCTGGGACACTTCCCGTGAAACTGAAAGAACTCCTTTACATAACAGAACGTTGTAAATACACCAGGTAACAGTTGGCGTCATTCTATTCTTTATTGTTCAATACACGTTAAAAACTAATCATTCTTTTATTAGATTACATATAATTTCCAGATACTTCACAAGTAAGTACACATGGACTTTGTTTTATGAAAGCCCTGTACTTGTCTTCTCAATATACAGATAGATAATTATGTAAAGCTTAAATGATTAATATATCTTTTGATTCTGATTGTCTATTGTTTTATTCCAGAAGAACAAATTTGGTTTGTAAGACGAATCAGATATTTTGTTTACATGATAATTGTTTCCGGAAAATAATAATTTGTTCATTTATTATTATGAAAGAAAATTAATTATGAGAACTAAGAACTATTATGTAACATTGAGGTATGTAATCTTTGATAATTCGGGTTGAGAGATGATTGTCAGTTCCTCAATGTTTAAGTTTTCTCGTTGTAAGGATCTCCGAACAGTGAGCGAGTATGTTAGAAACGACAACTTACGCCATTATACACGTTCATGACGTTGATTTCAGGAGCTGAAATTGGGATATTTTCTTACTTCAAATTTGATAGAAATTCTGTATCTCTTAATTAAAGAAATCCATTCTGGCTTGTTTATAAACAAATCTTACTGCAGTAAGGTTAGCTTCTAGTATTAGTGATAGGTATTGCTACAGTGGAAGTTTATTCAAGACATCAGTTGATGCTGCATATTTCTCAGAACCACCAAGTAGTAATTACTGTACATTAAGGTTGGAATAACAGCTATTGAAGTCACAAATACGTTTGACTGTGGGGCAGTGAGCTCTATATTATATTCTGGAGTGCTCGAGTAATAGTAGAAATGTGAAGCCTGAGGTTCGATTACAAACTTGGAATGCAACTGCAGTTTTAGAGATAATTAAAAACTATGTTCGAGTCCTCCTTTATATCAAATCGAAAGTGGACAATTCCGATAATCCTTTTACGTTTAATTTTCCCTAAATATAAAATATGAATACACAGACTACATAGTGAAAACAAGTATGTAAAAGGCATGTAAGAATTGAGCATATGTTCACTTTCGATAATACGGAAAGTGGATACATCAGACCTACATCTTTCCCTATAGACTGCATTATTTAAAAAAACGACCATATAAGGGAACTCGGACTAAATCGGAAGTGATGTACATTAATCATCTCAAGCTTATCTAAGCCAATTCGAAAAACTTGCAAAGAATAATTAACAAACTACAAGTAAGACTTAGCTACTTGCTGTGTAAATTTGGGGTGAAATATCTAGGTCAGAGGTTCCTATATTCATTTGGTTGAGGTACGGATATCACTAAACCGTTATTCATACCTAGTACCTACTGCTTACTACTCAGTAATGGAGATTTGTCACTAGTAAATTCTCGAGTAGACGCCCCAAATTTCAAATTTTTAGGTTTAAAAAACCGGCAAAATAAGGGTACCGGGCGAAATTAGGACACTAGGGGAAATTTGGGTACTTCATCTACTCAAACGATGGACAAAAGACCACTATTTCAGCTGAAAAAACATTATGTTTAATATCTTCAATACTAGGAGAAATTAATCTCCATGATCAACTCAATATTTGACAAAATTGCGTAAAAAATCGATCAATCTGCTGGTATTACATAACTGCAAGGTGCGCGAGCACTCCAGGAGGTACTATAGATGTCACGGATAGGTTTATTACAATAATGTTGCCAAGACATGTTGCTTTTCAATATTTTAAAAGGCAACGATTTTTTTAATCTGTCAATGGGGAGAGAAACAGGACTATATTATCTTCGGCTGTGAGCATTCAAACCTGAGTCGAAAACATAACAGACAGAAGTTATTACAGTAGTTCGTTGACATGCAGGAAGTTATTGCAAGGCGCTTATTAAGTCTAGAATGTTTCCTATGTATTAGATATTTTACTCTAAGTAATAGATAGATATATGTCCATATTTCTAATTGTGATTATAGTGAAATATAGTTCACTGTAATCGTGATTATGCGTGCATCTGAGCTGGCAACATTTTATTTAGATAACTTACGGTTTATTATTTACACAAGTCAGTTTTTATGCAACTACTGTATCTATAAGACTTCACTTCAACCAAAGATATGATCAACTGAAACCAAACGTGTAGTCAACACAAACACTACAATCATTTTCCTTATAGTTTTAAGAATAGGACGAAAAAATTCTTAGTTTGAAAATGAAAACGGAATAATCTATACATGACAAAGAAAGTTATCTAATATGTAATAAGATCAACGGAAAACAAAATGGTGTATTCATTATTCTTTAGGGTTATGGGAGCGGAAACAATTTTACAAAGATTGGGAGGAAAACTTATTTTACATCACCGAATTAAGAGTTTTTATCGAAGTTTTTCTGATCTCACAGAAGAATTGCCTACAATTATTTTGGAATAAGAATTAATCAAACTAAAACTTGTCCCTTGAAGTAAAGATACTTCAACAGTATCCAACAAGAGCAAGATTTACATTAAAGTCTTGCAATATAATTGACAAGCTTTTTGTTCAATAATAGCTCGAAATAGAATAGTTATTACAATTTGAACGTAACAAGAGAAAGTGAAATTACCCTATCTATTTATCACAGCACATTACATCTACCGCACAATAGGTAAACAATGGGAAGCACATTAAGACACATGTAATCAAGAAAGGAATGCTGGTAGTACCAACAAAATTGTTTGTTTTTACCACCTGTTATATATAAATTTTGCATTCCTTTTTCCAATAACATTGAATTACTAAAACATTTTACCACAGAGCTACTTCACCATACACACTTTCAAACGTACACAGTTTCATCAACATTTATGGATGGCAAAGAACTGGTGTTTACGTTCTGGACCAAGATACTAAAAAAGCGTAGTCTTATATATATATATAAATTTCAGTTCGCAGTTCTAATTTCACAGTTCAAAGACTATATTCTAACCTATCACAAAGACTTCATCCTTACGCCATTTCAGTATGGATGTTCTTGGCTTTGCTTTGTTCTTGGTAGATTTTTCTGAAGATGTATCACTCTCTACGTACTGTGTAATATTAACATTTTTTTAGGAAAACATAGAATCAAATTATTTTATCTGATATTTCTATCAGCAGTAATGACTTTATTCAAATTATATATTAAAGATTTAAATAGTTTCCACTTGCATCATTCTAAACAACGCAGAAACACCATCCCAAACACCAGCAACTTAGCTAATATCTTAAAACAATATCTAATTCGGATAAAGATCTGCATTTGTGAAGCCCTACATTGTATTAAACTGTAGTTCTACAGAAGCAAATTATTTTAATATTTACTTACATTAGGTTGCATTGTAAAACATGTCTGTCAGTAGTTTTGATTGTGGTAGTTCTTATTTAGAAGCTGGGAGCATGTACGGTTGTGTTACTTTAGTTTGGAAGTATCCTTATTTTTTGTTGCTCTACAGTCTACTCAAGATATTTAAGATGAGAGAGAAATGGATTATTTTTCAAAACACATTTTCAAGTCAATTTAAATAACAAAACCAATTTCTTCTTCAACAGCAACCAAATCATTTACGACAAAGGGTTTCTTTATATTACGATAAGTTGAATAGTAAACTAATTACTCAAACAGAATATGTCCTTGTAGGTACTTACTAATAGACTTGTATGTATATAATCTAGAAACAGTTTATATCTGCAATTACTTTGAGTAGGCCTACAAGGCAGTTATGTTTTAGTATGTAGAAACTCTTTTCTCATAATTTTCTACCTTTGTGCTTATGAAATCAATAGCTGTTGATGATATCAATAACTATTCCTATTTCAATGGACGAGTAGACAGAAGCGTTAATGAAAACATAATTTATAGTAACTAAACAGAAATAAATTAGCACATCGGTATGCTAATTGCAACCACCCTCAATTTAATTGTGTAGTTGTTTAACACAAGGACGTAATCATTCACTTAAACGTACACTGTATAACGACAGAACGTGATTACTTGAAATTTCAATGAAAATATTCTAAACATTTACGTAATTCTGAATTAAGTCTCTCATTGCTATCACAATATGATAATTTTAAATAAAGTAAAGCATGAAGAAATTCAAGTTGCTGTTGTTAGATGGTGTTTCTTTAACACATGAATCTTTCTATTAAAAAAAATCTACTTAAAATTACTAATTTTATTATTTCAAGATTACAAAGTTAAACAAGACGAGGCACAAATTAGATTACGAATACGTTTGTATCCAAAGAGGTTGAAAATACCCTAAAATATTCACACTCTAAAGTAGGATTTTAACACTTGGTGAAAAGGAAGCACTGTGCAACATATAGATATTTCAAAAATGATTTGAGCATATAATAAGTATGCATTATTGATACATGATAACACCAAATTATTTATTTTCTGCTGACTATGAGATCTAGACAAACTATTCATTCATATTTAAAAATTAAAATGATACTCGTACAATGAAAGTGAGCAATAACTTTAGAGTAAATAAAATAAGGTGTATTATACGTATAGTGATAAATAATAATATAAAGAGCTACTAGGAAATCCTTTTGTCAGTAATGATTCTGATGTATGTACTTAATTTCGCGATAATTTTAGAATCATCGATTCGTTTACTTAAATATAGAGAAAATACTTGCATGATATTCGATATAATTCAAGATTCTTTGAGATAATATTTGTACGTTTCTGTACGAAAAATATTAATTTTCACTGAAGAATATTAATTAAAAAAAGGATATCCAGAATTAGTATTAATTAAATACCGCACTCTGTATATAATAGGAAATACTAAAAATAATATTGACTTTTTGTTGTTGTTGTTGCAAGAATTAATGCATAAATATACAACGGGCCGCACAGCGATATCAAGCGTAAAAATCTGTTAGAACCGAAAATTTGGTCCATATTAGTTTAGACTGGAAATGGACAAACAATATTAATGGTGGCTTGCACCAATCATCGTTAGACTTTAGCGAATAGTTAAGTAATTTTAAGCGCTTTAAAATGCATTACGTTCGTTAACTAACGATTCGTTAAATTCTTAACGAAGATTGGTGAAACCCGCCGTAAGTGTCCTCTCCGCTACGTGGCTTTATATGTTCATGACATTTTCAATGGCAGCAGACAGTCCAGTATCGCTTTTGGATAAGGTCATTGGAGTTTTCAGTGATGTTCGGTGTTGCCATACTTCTGTTGAAACGTCATATCGAGGTCGAGAATGTTAGGTAAACTTGGGCTAGATTACTCTATGTACGCGTAATCTGTTATCAAATAACGTATAACTTCATTATTTGGGTTCTAAATCACTAGGATGAACACGTTTATTATTAAAACAGGATTTTTAGTTTTGGGACTGGAGAACGTGTATGGTCAGAATTGGTCAGAAGGTCAGAATTGGAGGAGTGTAAGTAGAATTTTGCAACGTTTATACCAGTTCTGAATTTAAGATATTTAAAGTTGAGGATGTATGGTCGAGAATTCGGAGGGTGACACCTATCTCCACTGAGCGGTCTGGCAGAATCTCTGTAACAGGAAGTGACAACATCACACAGGATTGCCAATTCACGCATAATCGAATGGCTTCACTTCGATCGTCCATCTAGTTCCCTGTTTCCAGTACTTTTTATAGAATATGTAGGGCATTTCATGGATATGCAATCTTTCTTAACGCTAGGAATCTGTTATAGCTTCAAACGCATTTGTTTATATTGAAAAATTCTGATTTTGACCTTAAAATCTCTAGTAGCAATACGTTACAAACTAAGATATTAGAAATTGTAACTAATTCGGGATATCCTAAAGAAAAATCACAATGAAATTTCGATTTCCAAATCTATTACGAAATACAAAGTAAAATGCTTTCTGGTAACTCTCTATAACTAATTTGCACGACATTAAACTGAAAAATCTTAGATACTTAACACCAGAAAAAATAATGTGACGAAAATAAATGTACAAATCTAGATACAAATAATAGTGCATAATTGAAAACTGGTACATATAATTAAAGACTTCGTGGGAAAATAATAATAACCCACATTTAGTTAATTCGGAGATTTGGAGGACCATCTGTCTTCATTTTAGAGGACGCGTCCTCCGCTTTGCATCTTGCCATTCTGTCCTCCATTATTTTTAAAATTTCTTGAAGAATCCTCCTTTTTGTTTTGCTCATGATAAGAAAAAGAGATTTGTATTTTCCTTGAAGTACTCGATTTTTGTCCTATACCTTGTGTTTCCTTATCAATCTTAGATGTTCAGATTTTCATAGGTGCTTATTTCTGGTTTAGATTTACCCTGAAAAGTTTCGTAAACCCAAAAGTATGATGATCAGAGTAATAGCCCATACTGACATCTAGTTATTTTAGTGTTTACTACTTATATCTAGGCATGAATTGGCATTTTTTACTTGCTTTTTATATAGCCAACTGAAAGATATGATTTTTTTTAATATTTAAAAATAGTTATCATTTCTTCTAATCTGTTTGATTAATAACTGTTTTTTATGTTAATAGTATGGTAAACTACAAGTTAACCTATTATGTTAGCGGATTGGTTACGTCTAGCTTTGTATTCCTAATTTTTAATCTTAGAAAAATATTTCTTACCAAAGTATGTAGCAAATCGTTCATCTGTTTTTATCCAAATGTCATTTTCACTATATTTTATTGTTGGGTGAGGAAGAACAATAAAACTTTAGCTTCTCCCAAATTAGCACTAGTAATTGAAAGTGACGAGTGTTTCTTTCTCAAATCTTAAATAAAATGTAACTGCAGTTGTCCTCTTCTGTAAAATATATCGTTTGGTAACCCTGCTTACTTTTGAGGAGGGTCGATTGTAAAGACTATCGAACTCTACGTCATTGGTAAAGACGGAGTTTAGACTTAGTCTAAGTTAGACTTACGTTAGGCTTAAACATCAATTTGAAATGCAATAGTTTAGCCGTGGTCTAGCCTACGTCTATGTCTTTGCATTTGGGCGTAAAAGTTTAATTTACTCCAAGTGCTTATGAAATAACTGTCTCAGACCGCGACAATCTTTGATCGTACAGAACCTCTCTCTTTTCGTTTCTCTCTTCTTAAACAGTGGTCGCGGAGGGACGCCATGGCTGAGACCTTGTGACAGTGTGATGAATTATAAATTAGTTAAATAAAAATAATCAGATAGATGCAATTTAATTTTTATCCACAATTTTAATAAGTAGGCTACGTTTCATAAATTTATTTACAAATATGACATCCAAGTCTACTGAAACATATTTCTCTACAGATAAAATTCTATTAAGGTTATTAAAAAATAAAAAAATCAACGATGAAAATACAGGAAACACACTTTATAATAGGGAACCTTCAGGTATCCCGACCGAAGTAATATGATTTCCCCGACAAATCCTTAAACTACGGCAGAGTTTGTCCTTTCAAATATTATTATTTTAAATAATATGAAATAATCCAGCTTTCAGTTTCACATTGTTACGACGGTGAACGAAAATTATCTTTTTGCTGTGCCAAGAAGTTATGACGATTAACGATAGGCAGCATGACGATCCAAGATTGTCGCGGTATTGAGAGAGTCATGCTTATGCATTATCACATTTTAAATTGGCAGTAATCTGCTGTCTGTTGATAAAACTCTACGTTTCTTTCTAGATGAAAGAACAAGTGACGAATAACAACCCGAACAACTAAGCTTATTTTTCACAGTTTTAAATGTTATTATTATTTCCCCACGAAGTCTTCAATCAATCCACTTGCAGCAGAAGGCTCTACGTGAATAACATTAATTTTAGTAATAAATAAGTTGGAGGATTTTGCAATTATAAATAAAAGATTCATGATTGAATAAAATAACCCTTTGATTTGTACTTGAATTTTGTGAATTTATTTGCACTCACAGCCATGCCTTTGATCAACGTGCGTAAGGATGTGAGAAATTTCGTTGTCAGTGAATTCTATACGCCATAATCAGTACTTCTGGACGTGGATTCACCACGAGACGATCCACCCATGCTATCACTAACACTGTCACATCCGCTGGTCATTTCTTCGTCTTCTCTGGTCAAGCAGACTGGAGGTAGAACATTCTCTTGAAACCCTGATACATTTCCAGCTGGTCGATAATTGGCCACCACCAATACTTTCCCGACGCGGCTTCTTGCTTTTCCAACGCCAAATTCTTTTGTGCCTACCCAAACCATTTGAGTGAAGTGTCCTATAGCAAAGGAAAACAAAAGTTGGGTTGAAGACATTAAAATTACATAAGAATCATTCAGGTTAAGTTTAACAGTTGTCCTTAAATCGTAACAGAGAGAATGTAAGGGCTGATTTTCATGAAAGCTTGCGTTGCTTGCGATTTGGGTGAATAGCCAATTGAAACACATGCTACACTTCCTTACAATGAAACATGCAATAAAACACGTGTTTCAATTGGTTACTCAACCAAATCGCAAGCAACGCAAGCTTTCATGAAAATCAGCCCTAACCCACTACGTTCCGATTGGAAAGCGAACGCTCTACCAACTTAGCTACTGCCTCTCCTTGCAAAATTTTTGAGTGTTAAAATTTGTGATCTATATTTAGCTTGACTCATGGAAAGAATATTAGTTAAAACGCCTGAATATCTTGTTTAGGTACTGGCGTTTATTACGAAAGGCGTGACATACACAAAAAATAAGCTTTGAACTTTTATATAAGCTAGTTATTACAAATGAGTTACGTACACTAATCTAAATATATCGCAGAAACTTAGTACAAACGGTAGAACAATTAAGCGATAATAGATGGATCTACAATCACTACATTCCAATGCAGGTGGATATTTTGTTTATAGTGGACCCCCCCTTCCCCTATCCCACAGAAAATCTTAAATTTTGTTTTATATGTGGCCGTCTGTGGTGCTGTGATTTTACGATTAGGTTTAATTGCATTAATTTCAGATTACCTACTACAGTAAGAACAAATGCTTTATTATAAAATTTGCGCTTGACTTTACTTATTAGGTTAGTTTCCTTTAAGTATCTCAGCAATACTCGCATTGAAGAAATATACCATCGAAGAAATCCATAATTTGATGCCAGGAAAGTATTATTTATATCCGTCATAAACATTGCAAATGCATTATATTAAGAACACTTGATAACGTTGCCAAGTTCTATTTATAAAGTCCGCTACTAAAAACAAGTGAAGAGCGTAATTGCTTTTTAACCATAGTTGCCAACACAATACTCTAAGGAAGACATATGCAACGTATAGTTTTACCTACATCATATGGTAACGCTGATTAGCGCTTCAACCAAGGTAGTTAGAGAGAATTTGATTTCAAATTTGAATTCATCGATCTGGATTTATCCGATCAATTTTATCTTGCGAATCTTAAAAAGGCAGGTCAGAATTTTGTTCCAAACCAACTTGACTAAGTATATAAAGATATCACAAGAAACATCTACTACCTTGTCAAGGATGAGGGATAAAGAAAGATGTGAGGAGACTGAAGGCGAGACTAAGGAAAAAGCGAAAACATGGGAATGATAAGTACTTAGGATTAAGTTGAAACGTGAGGGTGATGACGAAGCTTAGGAGTGAGGATCAAGGCGACGAGCGTTTGACGAAAATGGACACCTATGCTTGCTTGCTTGGTACACCTAAATTCGATGCGAGTTGAAAACCCACGAAAGCGAGCTAATTTACTAATACAGGGTGCGTAGTGTATAATTATGAGAACATATATGCCGACAAAGTAAATCAGCCCTATCTCAGGAAGTCCCAAGTAAGTATATTGTAATGAAATTGTGTACGAATATGCAACAGAAGTTCAATTATATGTTAATTCGATAAAATCGCCTTGGGCTCCAATGGCGACTTTAATACGGGACCTCAAGCGGTGACATGTGCTTATTGTGGTCTCTTTATTTCGTACATTACCCGGACAATAGCGGTTTATAGAGCAGCTGTGCTGTTTTGGGAATATTTGGTAGTCTCACGTTAAACGCTACATACATATTAGTCTATGGGATTTAAATCGAGCGAGTTTGGACGCCACACAATCATGGAAATTTTAGGACAGCCATTGTTGAGTGCCATGAGCCGTGTAGACAGGTGAAGAGTCTTGTTCAAACACGTATAGTATTGGTCACACCGTCTATTCATGGTTTAAAACTGTTTTAGCACTTCAAGGCAAAAGGAATATCAGGAAGACATTGCTGAAGAAATGGGTGGCATGACACATTCCTAACACCGTCGCCGTATCTGGAAACTTGATGTACACAATCCTGAGATTGTCTTAAGGAACTGCACATAACAACCGGTTATTTCGTCTGTCACCGTTTGATCCTGATCGACGTTTTTCTCATCAGAGAAAACAAAGCAGGCCATGCTCTTGGTTCTTCTCCTTGCTACGAACAGCTTTGGACGAAGCAGGCGAGTTTCCTGTGTTCTTGCAAACATGAAGTGACATCTCTTCATTGCAAATGACTTTTAACGCAGATCCTTGTGAACCGAACGTCTGATTGTGACATAGAAACCTGGAGATCCATCGCGATGATCGTCATGGAATTTCGGGTGTTATCATCAATAATGTTGTGCACGTACTGTATACACTTGGGTGTTCTGATAATGTCCGATATCTGAGCATGCAGTTTTCGTTTCGATACACAAGACGCAATTTCGCCTGGAATCTTCCAACTTGTTTCGCACTTCGTGCACATATAATCTGGCCAATTTCCGAAACGACGTAATCTCTAAACCAGCTTGCTCTGCACAGACGGCAAGCAGAGTACTCTTCTTCGTCTGATGCGTCAAGTTATATTCGAGCATGATGCTCGTGAAACGAAAACGCGGGTCTATATATTACTTTCAAGGGTGCTACGGAGTACACTTTTCATGTCTTCACATATCCTACGCATCCTTGTGCATACCATTATACTTTATTTATTTAATTATTTCTACCCCTTACCTGCGTTGACATTTGCATGAAGAACGTCAGGTTCCTTGAGATAGTTGTATTGACGTACAGCACTATACCAATAAGATACAACTTCTTGCCCTGGAAAAAGTGAACGATGTTAACAACAAAACACACATTATATTTAGTATCACAGAGAAAGCAATATTTCATTTAGAATATAATTCGGGTAGTTTGATCAAAGAATTTAGCTATGTTATACAGGAGAATCCAAGCATGTTTATTTCAGCTGGAACCAAGGTAGTCATAAGTCAAGTATTAACTAATTTCAAGCGTATCAACGTATTTTAAAGCACTATTTGATATTAATAAGTATTCTCATCCAAATGAATAGTCTAGAGATAAGACGATCGGAGACCATAAGAGTAAACATTTCATGAACTAACTTTGTGAACTGCATAAAACTAAAAAACTAAGTCGGATGAAACGTTAACTATTTTATATTTAGCTTCTTAACGGCGTTAAATGTAAAATTATACAAGATTATTAAACCGATTCGAAGATTTTAGCAATTGGGGCTATAACTAGGGATAGAATTTCGTGAATAAAGGTGTTCAAAATTTTGTGATTAAAAATGTTTTTTAAAAAATGAACGTGAGTACAAGGGTAAATTTTCTGAATAGCTAAAAATTAAATGTTTCTAATGACATTTTAAAGCTTTAGACATAAACCTTCCTCTAATGCATGCTGCTAAAAACATAGATTAAGTGCATTTCTTTTGAAATAACCAACTGCAAATACTGTTAATTATATATTTATTTATTCAAGTTCTTCACATACTTCTGCCACATTTGCAAAAACAAGTATCAACATTTCAATAAGCACATTCACAACTATGAAGGAATTTATTTCTCAATCATTCACCTGAATTTTCATAGACATATGACGAAAACAGCTCTAAATTTGCCATGGTCAGATTTATTCGATTGTTGTTCAGCACACATGAGTTTTTTTTAATTCTCTTACAGTCTGCATTTGAAACTTTGCTTCACTCTTTCCTATAGCGAAATTTTCGGTGGCATATTATTTCAAGTGTTCGATTTGTATTCACAAAGCCTTTCGCGCGAATACCGCCTAACGTACACAATGAATGTCCTTGTGATAATGTAGTTCGTATTTTCTCGCTAGATGGCAAACTATAATGTTTTCAAATTTGTTCCCATCTATGGAAGAAACAGTGTACTGCAGTCTAACATTCTCCGATGATAGGGCTTTGAAGACGATTTTTGCTATTGTTTAAGTATTATTTAATTTCTTGAGTAGTGCTCATAATTCGTGGATCGAAGCGTGGCCGCTGGCTCAGTGGTAGAGCGCACACCTCTGGTTCTTGGGGTCGTCGGCTTGATCCCTGCTGTGCCATGTGGGCTTTGTGGTGGACAAATACAGTTTGCGTGGGTTCTGCCACTTTCTTCCTTCCACCAATCATCCCATCATTATCCATTCGGCCTGAGTCCAAGCTGCCTACAGGCCTTAGAAATTAAAATTTAAAAAAAAATCATGGAGTGAAGCAAAATGTCCAAATTTGCCGAGTATTTCGTGATTTAAGAATGTATTCATATTTTCACACAAATTGCTAACAACCCCTCTATCTATTCCATGCAATTTCTTGAGTGTTCAAAATTTTCTCGAATTCGCGCGTCGCAAAATCTACTGTCCCTGTCTATAACTTACATGGTTATATGTTTGGTAACATTTGAGCTATACTCAAGGTCAAGTTCATAAAATATGGCCGAAGTGTACAATTTCTGTCTGACAAATTGCATGATATGGCAAGAATGAATGAATATTAATATTGACTGGAAAGTAACGTTCAGCATATTGTATTTGTATATTAACTCGGCATTACTAATAGTGTAAATTTTGGACTTAAAAATACATAGACCATATTCTTAGGGCTACTAGATTTTAAGAAGACAAATCCAGATACCTGAACCATATCCATAAACATTGGTAATTTGGTATCGATATTAGAGATACTGCTAAACTATTTCTGTGTGACTGCTTCAAAATTTACTCTACAGGAATACAAGAATACGTAATCTTTTGAAAAGCAGAGGAAAACAATAAAAATAAGTTTCATTGTTATTACTGTTAAGATCATAAAGTAATAGATATCGCAGCTAAATGCTTATCAGAACTATTTTTGTTGCAATTATTTCTGCGAGTCTGAGCTGAAAATCGAGTATTTATTTAAACAACATAAAACTCCGGACATTTATCGACCCCGGACACAACATAAAATCCTGGACTGTCCGAGCTAAATCCGGACGTAAGATAGGCCTACATGAATCTGAATGTGCACTACCCCACTCCACTACCGTGCAGTGGTCCAGGAATCAAATCTAGCCAGACAAAATTATTTACACTTTGAAAGATTGTAATATTGTATGACAAATGGGACACCAACACAATGTATTTTGATCTGATAAGTCATAAAAATAACTAATGAGAAAAGAAATAAAGACTGTTAATTAGTACGTTACATGGACAATGTTTACATGAGAGTAATACAAATTACCAAATATAAACATGCATATGTCCAGATTACATGTATAACTGTTTTAGACATACCAGGTAATAAGGCTATTTATAATATGGACAATAATTGCTTCAATTTGATACGTAACTGTTTTCGTGGAAGGGTACCATATAATTATTACATGTAGGTTTCAATTCGAGTGATTTCTCTCCACTGACTAATGTCTCTTGCCTAAGTTGTGATGTTTGATACCTGTTCATTAAATCTCAAATTATGATCGAAAATTATACACGTAGGTCCTTAATAGATACAGCATTTCATTAAATATTTTCCTACGATGTAGTTTGTTTTTTGATTGAAATAATAATCAAGTAGGATTATGGTAAAGAAGGTAAATAATTATGTGACTAAACCTTACCTGTAACATCAGTCTGTATAGAGTTTACAGGTCGACAGAAAAGATTCTGTCCAATTTCCCTGTCATTCCGATAATAAAAGGTGTTTGTGTGAGCTAGATGATTCGCCCAGGCTTGTGCATATGAACACAGCTGAAACAAAACAAGATCTCCAAATATTAAAGAGAAAAGTAACAGACTTGAATACACATTTGTAATTGGAAGAGGGTGAAATACATCTGTACAAGTTCACACAGTGTGGTATTTATCAAATTTCCAAATGTAGGGGAAATTCTAGTGAAGGTGGAATTGATTTTCATTCACGGACAAAATTCTGATCATATTTGGATGAGACGCTGACAACCAGAGAGGAGAGAATCGCCTTCATCCTCCTGCAAATACTACCATTAATTCACATTTTAATAATTTGAACTATTCAGAAAAAAAATACAAAGAAAAAATAATATTAATCTAATAATTGTTTGTCCGTGTTTTCCTCACTTGTGTGCAAGGGTTCAATATTGAATTGGGTACACCAATAATCACAGGAATAAGAGTAATAAGGAAAATTAAATTTTGTACATATAATTTAATAAAACATTTGTGAACTGCTTCAATTTGGTTCAAAACAATTTATATAATAAAATAAGTCAAAGATTTAGAGAACTGAGATCAAAATCCCAGAGATTACAGTAAACTTACAGTAAGTTTGTAACAAGTCTGGAAATTTGAACCAAGTTTGACATTGTAAGTCTGTAAACTTGCTAGAAGTTTGTTTTAAAGTTGCTAGTTGACATATGACAAAGCTGCTTTAAATCGGTCACATCAAACTTGCTACAAAAACGTGTCTTGTCAAAATGTTGGAGGACCAGCATTGAGTCTGTAGCGGGAAAAAATTCAACTCTCTGCACTGGGATTCAAAGCTAGAACCTTGAGATTTGTTTGTTGTCCGCTATGTGGTCATCTTCTGAGTGACTTTAATCGATCAAGGTTACCCAGCATCGGGCCGATAATAGTCCGAAATTCTGTTTTCCTAGGATAGTTACAATTTGGCACCGTTTATTTATCCTTTACGTGGCTACGTAGAACACTAATAGATGCTATGGATGATTTTCCAGAGGGGACACACCCTACATAATAATGAATTCAATCTTTAATTCTGTTAGTGTACGTCTTTTTGCAACCAGATGATCCAATCGCATGACGCGCTTTTCTTGTGGCGACGAGAAATTTCACTCTTACAAACGTGTATATAAGGTTGAGTATTGCATACGTCAAATCTTAAGACAAATTTGCACTCAATTTAATGCGACAGGTTAGTCATTGTCAATTTTTGTCACAACTCTGCAACACGCTTGATACGTTACGGTTATCACGGCAAACAAAAATCAAAGGTTAGATCGAACTGAGCATAAGCTTGTGTGCTATCTGGGGTGGTCTAAGGCAAGTCTGAGAATTGGAGTTGTCGAAGAAAATGCTAATTTTCTTGTAGTTAAATACGTTACTCGTCACTTTCATTTGCAAGTTGAATAGTAAGAGAAACTTCACCACAAGTTTTATTGTACTTATTTTTAATTGCTCTTTAAACCCGTTAAGTGATCCATTTCCACCACCACCACCTCTTCCTATATATTTTATTTGTTTCGTTTGTGCGTTGTTTATTCATGTTGAAAAAAGGAGATGAATAGACACTTCAAAACAAATTATTTTTTAAACATAACAAGCTTAGCGTCAAGCTTGATATAACAAAAAATTGTCATGGTGTAATGGTGTAAAGAAAATATATACAAATTCGGTCAACAGATGGCAGAAAAATTCACGATTACATTTCAACTTAACATATTAAATTATTTTAAGTGAACTTTGTTAGTTTAAATATCTGAAAATAAGTCTATCTAGTTCTGTGTTTGCAAGAAGACCGTCAACGAGATCACATCGAAACTTATCCTGAAATTTTGCTAGTATAATCTACTTCCTATAGAGAGATAATATACGAAACCTACATACAAATAATATTAAAATTCTTAAACAATATAATTTACTCGCTTTACTCCTTTATATCGAAAGTATATTAAGTCTATGGAAAGTATATTAACCCTATATTAAATGCAAAGTACCGAGTTAGGGTCTGGAATATTGGTCGAAGTGTACAAAAAGTTTATTTTTATGATTCACTTTCATCCTGGAGTGAAACACTGCCGAGCTGTAGCGTCACCATCCAAACCGTAGCACGCCTCGCCAGGGACGTATTTAGGGGTTCTAGAGGTCCCCAAAATTAATATTTTTTGTGTAAAATCCATTTAATTTTGTCTATTTTACAAACAAAAAACAAATTTCGGGGAATCCAGACCTCCTAAAAATATATGTCCCTGGCGAGGCGTCCTACAGTGTGCGAGGTGACGCTACAACATGGCAGTATTTCATTCCAGGATGAAAGTTAAGCATAAGTGACTTTTTTGATTGAATCATACAAAATACACTTTTTGTATACTTCGACCAATATTCCAGCCGCTAACTTGATACCTTGCAGTTAATATAGGCAGCTAATATTTTGTATATTACCTCTCTATACGAAGTAGGTTCGGTACTTTGCTCTCTTGAATTGAAGTAGCGCCGAATGTTTGTACCCAGACTTAAAATTAAAAAGAAAAGAAAAATCCCGAAGAACTTTAGAATCAGTAGATCGATTTGGGTACAGTTCTCGGTAGCCCAAGGTACAGAAACTCATACTCAAATCGGTCTATCGATTCCAAAGATATTCGGAGAAATGTGATGACTGGGTACACACTTTTGGCGATGACTGTACGTAGGGTAAGGAGGTGCTCTGGTACCCTCTCGAGCGTGTCTCGTAAGTTTAACTAATACAGTCGAACCTTGATAACTAGCAAACTTCTATTACTGAGACCTACTTTCCCGATACCGACCCCTCGACACCCAAAACATCTGGTCAGTGAGACTGACAAACCCTGAGAGAGTGAGAGTACACATTTTCCATAAATAGCTCTATAACTGGGACAGCTAGGACTGACTGCTTGTATAACATAGACGACTAGGCTTATTCAATAACTAAATACATAAATTAACCTCTATAACTGATACATCCAGGACTAATTATTTCCATAATTGGGACAGCGCCATTTTGAAACAAATGCATACAACGAGGGTTTTGACATGTCCTGGACGTGTTTGTCTGTAAACAGGATCTTCGCCCTAATCTCTTGCCTCGCCCTTCGTTTTTGCTTGTCTTTTATGTGCGTGGATGGTTTATTGTGTGTTGTAGAATACACACGCAAATTTAATTTAAAAAAAAATGCCGAACCGAAAGCTGAATTCTTTATCAGCTACTAAACAAACTTCAGTTACTGTCTGCTTATGATAATGGGAAATGAGGAGACTGCATAAATGGGATACCTCTCTAAATGGCATGGATCTACTTCTAGTGACCCGAAATTGAAGCCAACGCAAGCCATGATCACCTGGCAGGTGTAATTGATTAAAAAAAACAACTGAACATCACGTTCCGTACAATACCTTATTTAAAATACTCCAATCTTCCTCCTCTCTTCCTTAGCTAGATCTTCCTCCACTCTTTGCTTCCACACACGCAGGCATAGGCCAACCAATAAGACGCAAGTGAATCCCAATTCACCAAGCAAGATTAATCGAAAACCGGCGTCAAGTTGACCTAGCTTAATTGTATTGGGCCAGTCGATCCATCTCCTGTATCTAAATCCATGTTTAAATGGGAACAAATAACTGGTCGCTTGAGATTCCAGTTATGCAGCGTTCACTGTATTTATAACTGTTATGAACAGGAGGTACATTAATGTTGTACTGTACAAGTTTCAAAATTTGTTCAAGAAGATAAAAACGCAAATTACAAAAGAGAGTGTTTTTTCTCTGTACATAGTGAGTAAGAGCTGGTATTCACGAAAGCTTGCGATGAGAGTGAGTAGCCAATTGAAGCACGTTTTATTACGTAATACGTAGAACATGGAACAAAACACGTGTTTCAATTGGCTACTCACCCAATCGCAAGCAACACAAGCTTTCATGAAAATCAGCCCTAAGACCGAATTTCCTTGCAGGCGCTCATCACGTGCGTTGCTTGCGATTTCTATAAATAGCCGATAGAAATTCGTGTTACACGTAGAACACATACTTAGGACTCGTTTTCAAGCCCGCATACGTTGCTTGCGATTAGGTGAGTAGCTTTTTGAAACATGTTGTGTAGTTTTATTACGCCTTGTAATACATGTTTCAATTGGCTATTCACCCAAATCGCAAGCAATGCAAGCGGGCTTGAAAATGAGCTCTTAAACACGTTTCAATCGGCTACTTACCTAAATCACAAGTAACGCGCGCACGCTTGTATGAAAAGCTAGCCGAAGGGTAAAATAAATGCAAGTCAAATGGTGTTTAATAGAAGGCAAGATCATTCCTCTAAGATCTTAGTATTTATCGTAATGTACGTAAAATCTTTGAAAAGTGTATTTTCATAGTAACAAAAAAAAATAAGAGTTCCTTTAGTATTCTTGTCATTTTTTTTTTTTTTTTCCTTACCTGGGGACACATCGTTAAAGGCGGTGCTCCATGCCGTTGGCGATAGATATTGTGCCAGTTGAGAGTTTCGGTAATGAATTCGCTGTCATGCCAATCCGTCACACATTCATTACTCCTGGCGACGATTGTAAGAGGCCGATTGGATAAAATCTACAAAACAAAAACAAGAATAAAAATGAATACGCATATTACGTATTAGAACAGCTTAACTCTAAAATGTTGGCCTATTTTCTTTACAGTCCATTTTCTTTAATCTTTCAACATTTATAACATATTTCTCAATTTGAGTAGTCCACTGTATTTATATCTCTCTAAGCCATTTATTTATTCATTCATTTACGACAACAACTGCTTAATATAAAAGGTTCGTTTGAGAATTTCCTTACATAGCAAAATCATCTTGAATCAAGTTTGTGTTGGCTTTGAAATGTCAAGCCAACAAGCTTGTTGTGTCAAGGAAAAAGATTGAATCAAGCTTGAATCATGCTTGATATTTTAAAGCCACGAAGTGTCTTGTTAAAGTACGGTAAGTATTAACCAAGCCTTGTAGTTGGGTTGTTAAGTTCAAGTATATTTTATCTAGCAAAAATCAAGGTTGTATTAAGCTTGAAAAATACTTGTCGTATTACGTCAAGCCATAACAAGGAAAAATTAAAGTGATTTCAACGTTAAATCAGTGCTATGTGGACCGTAGCTTAGTTAAGTAAATCCCTTTGATTTTTTTTGGCAAGTTAAATTTTGAATCTCTTTCTATCGTTTTTTAGCCAAACAACACGACCGCCCGCAACATTGTCTCGCATCACGTAGTGTACTTTTGTTATCTTCTCTGGAGCCTTTCGTGGCATGGCTATTACTAGCGTCGGATCATAATAGTAAATACGGTCGTAATTGTAATATGCTAAATTCTATTTTTTTCTTCATTTTTCCTGTCAAAAACCTTCTTATATTACCATATCTATTATAGTAAGTGTGTTAGAAACGATTAGTGGAGGTTCGGAAGGTCGGGTTTGGTTCTTTTCTTTTCATTATCCCCGATAGAACGCCGCAATTTTAAATGTTGTCTTACGACCATCTTTACTATTATCATCGGTATGTGTTATTACTAACTCCAGTAAGGCAGTAGACCTGCCTATCTATCTGACTTGACGCACGGTTTTGAGTTTTACAGATAAAGGGTAGGTTGTATGAAATCACATGAAAAATGTCTAAGCGCGCTGGTATTGAAATTTTGAACACGTTTAGGTATACTTCAATTTAATATGCCATTTTCCTTCCTATGAGCTTTTATATTTCATTTTTAGCTGTTTACCGCCCTCTAAACGTGCCGCCCGGGGCGCTTGCCTCCTTTTGCCCCCCCCCCTAAATCCGGCACTGTATTAATGAGTGGAGTAAGTACGAAAACCGAGAATGAACGAAATATTGTCGTTTTTTCGCTATGTTTTTTATTTTGTTTATGGAGGATATAAACAAAATGTTTTACCGTCAGAGTACGAGAAGAGCATTATCAAAAGGGAACAACTGAAAATTAGAAAACAAAGATAACGAAACCAGGAAGATGGATAAACATTCTGTGATAAACATTCACGAAATTTCCCGTAATAGAACAGAGAACACGGAAGAAATAGTAAGGAGCAATAAAACCTGCGCAAGGGGTTCAAAATTCACTAAAACTGCGGAATTTCTCGACACAAAACGTTAAAATTATATCCATCCGATGAAATAGAATAGGAAACCACCCTCGGCTCACCTTGCTCAGAGAAAAAGTAGTCTCCAGGCAAAATACATCATCATAGATATCTTAATTACAATACCCTTGACTTATATGCAACCTACAGTAACTGTTATCAGAACTGTTTTGGGCAGATGAACGACCACGGTGGTCGTGCGCTCTGAGGCGTCTCTAACAGTGATTCCGTCAGCCTCCCCTGTGGGAGAGTGTCAATTCCCAAATCCGTGAGAACACCCACCAGCAGTAAAAATTTTACGGTCAAAAATTGATAGAAACCGTGCAAAACTTCAACTTACACCCACCCAAACTGAAAATCCTGGTGGAATTCCTGATCTCCAAGGTTCTGGTTCAAATCCCTGTTTAACGAATATATATATATATATATATATTCTTTTTACAAAGTTAGCAGGTAATGGAATCGAGACGAGATGAAGTTATTAGTTACTAAATTGTCCCCAAAATACAAAGTTTACCTAAAATGAACTACAGATGGAGCTAGGGGATTGGGTTGCAAGCGTTCTGTTTTGAAAGGGATTAGAATCTAAGTCTAAAAGGAGCACTAATTTATTTTCGTCAAACTTTATTTTCAGTAACTTTTGACTTCGACCCGTCTTAATCATACGAATGCAATGTTTGCTAAAATCCACAAACATCCACGTGCTCCAGGCAGGATTCAAACCCGTGACTTTGGAAATACTGACCTATCGCCTCAGACTACACCAGTATCTAAGTATCTTTTCGTCGCCAGCGGACCAATTAATTTAACCAAAGTCATATTTTCCCATATCATCTATGACATGCAATAAATCACAAATGACAAAAATAAGATCAATATTACTTTAATTAAACAAATTTGCGAAGATAAAATTATATTCATCTTAACATCGTTATTTTTCTTCATACGTATTTGTATCACAACCTGTTACATTATCACGCAAATGAAAGCCATGACTACCAACAATTTACGGGTAGGGTAAAAAGACACAATTTATATTTAGTTTTATAATTTAATTATCGTTACGTGTGTCTCGAATTTCTGACAACTGAGATTGGAGATTGAAATTTTTGTATTCATCCTATAATATTCTTCTTCTACCTGTATTGTCATTGTGATGACTTCAATATTTAGTAAATCATTAATATGAGTATGGCATAAATGCCATTCATTGAGAAAATAACAGTACTGCTGCTATCTATCGGAAAGAAACGAAAACATCTCCCCATTTCTACACCTCTGTTGTGATTATATATGTTGTGGTTGCTTCTACGAGATGAAGAATGATTCTAATTCATCTCGGAATTTCGGGTGACGGAGGAAATGGAGTAATTTCACGCTGGATAAACAAGATATACTCGTTCTCTTACACGCTAGAGGGCACTGTAATCTACAACTCCTGATAGATTGCCGGTGAGAAGGCAAACACTGTTTTATGAATACTATTTATGGGTTTTTTATGTAGTCATGCAATCGGTATTAGATCAAAGCCACTTTTGACAGAGTAGCTTTTAAAAGGATAGTACTTAACTCTCAACTTTAACATCTCTCATCACAGGAAAGATTCGAAATATCCATAAATAAACGTCGCGAGAGCGGAAGTCGAGTTCCACATATGAAGTAAGAAATCATTGCTTTTACATTTTTCAGTATATGAAGCCGAGACATTTTTTTCTTTATCTCAAAATTCAGTCTACTGTTTTTATTTGAAAACCACTATTATAATTAAAGACTTGTTTTCGGGTATTTTGAAAATCATATTTAGTACTTTATTTTGGTACAAATCACAATTTATCATTTTAATTGTACTTTCAAGCTTTAGACTGTTTTCTTTTTCTTAATAATCAGAGTTTGTTTGCACAAATATCTTTAAGCTGTATGCACTAAAATTATCTGATGATAATTACACAAAACTTGTCAGAAAAATGATTACAAATTATTACTTTCGTTTGTTGATGTTACAATAATATTGTTCTTTTAGTTCAATAAACATCTTATTTGATAAAATTCCGCAAACTTCTTGGGATTTCATTGTTTAGACGTCCATTTTATATCTGTGGACATACTGGAGATGAAATGGACATCAATTCAACGTACAGAAAATGAAAGTCCCAAAAAAGGATTTCGTGGACGTCCAATGGATGTACACAGCATGTCCAGAAATTGGATGTCCGGCTCACGGATATTGTGGACGTCGAATAGATATGTATAACGTTAATTACTAAAGTATAGTTGACGAGGTCCACTTCAGATATTGGTAATTCTAAAATTAGTCAGAGCTACGAGAACATGCTTGAGCGAAATTAAACTTGACCATATACCTTACAAATAAATAATGTAGTCATGCATTCGTATTTGTGTCGTGCAACCACAAAGCACATCACACTTATTGTTCACCTGTACAATCAGTAAATAGCTACTTCGTAACTTAAGAATGAACATTCACCCACTTTGATTTAGAACATTTCAAGCACAGTAACTATACGAGACGATTGTATCTTTCTTCTGTTCGGAATACACAGACTATATCCTAACTAGTTTCGTCTTTTATCATATAATATGGATAGTCGTAAGGCGGACATAGTGGACGTCCAATAGGTGTCTATAAATTGGGCTTACTTCTGAAACAGAAAATGGACTTGCATTGCAGAACTTTCAGCGAAATAAATACATTTGCTGAGCATATTTCCCTCAAAATATTCACAAACCTAACAGGACAATGTTGAATTTGAATTTATTTATGCCCTTTGGGCATCTTAGGTTGAGGCCGAGGTAGAGTGCGGGAGAGGATACTACAAGAAAGTCGACCAGGGCTTAGTTTGTATGTACCATTAGGGCTTTCTTATGGTGTTACTGAGAAAATCTTTGGAAGAAACGTATCGTAAACGTATCTTTGGAAGAAACTTCCGATTAGGTAATATTGAAGTTTCAAATCTCCCACACGGTTCGATGTTAGTTAAACAAACTAACTTGGTACGGAGACGAAACGTTCGAGTGGGGCTGGCCTAGTATGTGCCTCTGGCACCGATAACGCACGTATCTAGAAATTCGTGGGCATCTGGACTCCTAGCCCCAGCCCTAAATACGTGATGGATGATGATGAGTGTCAAAATTACAGTGTTTTTACCAGGAAAATATTATTGCGTAACATAAAAAGAATAATAGAAAGGGAGCATTCAGCGATGCCCCCATAGCCTAGTGAGGAGATTGCCAGAGTGCGAAGCATAAGATCATAAGTTCCAACAACATATAGGTTCGAACTCCACCGTAGACAGCTCGAGATTTTCACATTACACGTGAAGCCGAAAGAAACGGAGCTTTCTCGCAAGGTTCACACTACGTATGTACACCACGAATAGTTTTCTGTAACACATAGCCGGTAGCCAAAATGAGCTTCAAAGCGTACATAATGTTAATGTCCATTCGACATCCGTTGGATTACATTTGGGCGTCCAATGCATGTACTTTTCAAGTTCATATTATGGACGTTCTAGGTTCGCTGGAATGTGTATTCGATGTAGATCATGTCCATATGGATGGATTTTGTAGGTCCACTAGGATGTCCATATGGACAGACATTGTAGGTAGCATGGGATGTCCATTGTCCGTCCTTCGGACATCCATCGGACTACATATGGAGTTCACTGAACATCCATTTGATGTCCGTGTGCTGTTTGGGTAAATAAGACAAAAGTGTTAGACTTTATCAAACAATTTCTCTGAACGGAATAATAACAGGCAGGGTGGTTTGAATATTATACAGATTTTAATTTTTTATTTATGGTCTTTAGGCATCTAAGACTCAGGTCGGGATAGGGGGGGGGAAGGATTCGGGAATGTGTCAGCCAGAGCCTATGTTGAAGGTGCCATCCAGACATTCGTCTGGTGCGACTGAGGAAAGCCCTGGGAAAACCTCAGTCAGGATGGTCGGCCGCTGGGATCGAACCCATGACCTCTCAATATCTACGCCAACGCTTAATCTACCACTGAGCTACGGCGGCTCGGTATATACAGATTTGAAATGGCATTTGTTAGATGGAGCAATTGGTCTAGGGTAGTAAGTTTGGGTCTATAACCGTCTTGTTGCGTTCTCAATAGTTGATTGTTGAGATGAATATTGAATAGCTCCAGAAGAATTCTCTCAAAGATCTTCATCCGAGAAGATATTAATTGTGTTGCTCAATATTATGAGATTGATGTGTTTGGTGTATTGTCTTTTGTAAATAGTAGTGTCTTAGAGATTATCCATTGTCGATGGTAGAAGCCAGTACGTAGGATGAAGTTACATATTGCAGCCAGAAGATGGTGTACTATGGAAGGTTTTGTAAGTTTTTATGTTGTGATGTCGAAGCTTCCTTAAATTTTAAGAAACAATTAAATGGCTGTAATTGGTATCTGAAGAGGCGTGTCATTAAGTGTGTGATTACCAGGGATTCCGCCAAGATTTTCAGTTTAGGGGGTGGAAGTGGAGTTTTGCACGGTTTCTATCGATTTGAACCTTAAGGTTTTTTTTTTTTAAGTTCGAGGGTGTACTCTAGAATTTGGTTGGTGACACACCCCACAAGGAGGATCTGGCTAGGCTGAAAATGTGTGGTATTAGAGTCAGTGAGTTGATTAATTTTGTTCTTAAGAGGTATATGGTGAAGTAGGCTTTCTGCATTTCGAATTCCAGTGTAGCTCTACTAATAAAATTAAAGAATGCAGATGTACTAGAATAAAGAACAGTATTGCTTTTGGTTGCCGTTCTTAGAATAGTACAAATGAGCTGATCTATGGAATCACATCATTCTTGCTCCTTTCCTGAAGGCGCAATATTTTCTACAACTTCCTTTAAGTCGTTGTGAAAATTCTTCCAATGTGTACCAAGCCGCCATAGCTCAGTGGTAGCATTCGGGAGGTCCTGGGTTCGATCCCAGCGACCAACCATCCTGAGTGAGGTTTTCCAGGATTTGTCCTCAGTCAAATGCCGGGATGGCACCTTCAGCACAGGCCATGGCCGACACCTTCCCGAATCCTTTTTCCTCCAGATATATAAAGGCCATAAATATATATTTTTAAAAATCTTCCAATGCGTATTTCCATAAGAAAAGTAGTAGGTCTACTTCACTGTTAGTTAGCTATGATGGTGCTATTCACTTCGGACGTATGATTCATAACCTACGTTGAGTGTCATTCATCTGGAGGTGTCGTGTGATATGGTGGTGACGATAGGTCATGGAAATCTACATTAATTGTATTTTCTATGTACTGGCGGGACTGTTCAGCATTAATCTATCATACAATAATAATTTATATCGGAACATCACGTCACCAAGTCCTAAATAACAGTAAACTAGAACAAAGTGTAGCTGAAATATTTCACTTTATAATTAGTAAAATCTAGATTGCTAAACTTTCTTCCACAAATAAATAAGACCGTTTGCGCGATTAGCAGTCCGATAAAAACACTTAATCTCATTTCGTTTTAAAATGGCCAGCTTGCATGAACTTTCTTTCTAACAACCGGATGAATATTAGCGCCATCTCTTAGAACGTTTCTCAATTACTCTACTTTAGTGGTTTATTATGCACGAAAAGCTTGTTTTTTTTTTCTTTTTTGTTTGTTCTACTTTCTTTATTTTGCCTTCTCATTATTTCAAGAAACGTTGGAGGAAATGCGTTTAGAGAGATTAAAACGTATTGATTTCTATAAAACAAGTGAATAATGCTTAACCTGTTGATAAATGTTACTGCGTTGCGCGTTTCGTGTAACATGTGAAAGTTAAGGAGTGCATTGACTGGTAATCTATTTTAAACTCGAAACGAGTGGCTCTCAACCTGTATGCCGCGAAACTTCTAAGACTTCTTCATTCTCCTGGTAAAATAATTTGAATTTCAATTTATTTTCTCTCTTTTGATTGACATGTCCTTTATATATATTTCACTTAATATTTCTTTTAAAAATGAACAGGAAAAAAGTACATATTTATTTTGCAGGGAAATTATTAGTTTTTATATTCTTTTCTTTTGTTCATAATGGTTTGGTGTCCTCAAATCTTGCAACGTTAATTTAACTATTTCCGACGTCACACAATGATGAAATTTTGCACAGCGATGTACGTCCGGTGACAATACAATATTCCGTTGTTACTTTCATATATTTAAAAAAAACATATTTAATTATTTTTTTTTAATATTACGCATGAATACAAGCCTGCAACGATTTGGCGTTTGATTGGATTGCAGAACACTTTAGGATTTGGGTAAAAAAGTTATTAAAAAACTAATAAGTAAAAATAATTTTGTTTATGCATGAATAAAGAGAAAAGCATGAGGGCGCGCCAATTGAAGAATTTGTAAGGTGACTGCCCAAGTAGCACATCCACATCGGCCGATATTGGCATATTACATTTTACGACATCGATCGATATCGTTCAACGACATGGACCCCATATTGGATGACAAGCATCTTGGCCAATATCGGTCAACGATAAAGATCGACATCTATCTTCGACATTGCTCAATATTGGGTATCGATATCGCTCAATATCGGTCATTCACATTGTGAGCATAATGTAATTGTGATTTTTTTTTTTACTATTTTTTAAAAGGAATCATTTTTATATAGGATCACCAACATAGACAACCCAACAAAAATAGTAAAACACGTTAAAAATTGTAAAAAGTACTGTTTATGTAAAAAATACTATTTTTCTGTAGCTAAAGTTACATCATATCGCTGTGCTAATGGATTGTAATATTTGTCGACCACTGCTAGTTTGTAAAATAATGTTATTTTCGATATTTCGTTCATGCCAAAATTTGTAGTTCCACTCAATTGTAATCATTTCACGTCTCTTCCGCTTTTAAATTTATTGTTTTTTTTTTTTAAATTTTTTGCCAAGAACTTAAGAGTACAATGGCCATGATTACAAGAAACAGCTTCAATTAAAAGAAATGATGTAAAACAAATGTAAATAAATATAAATTTAACTTATCCTTCTACTGACGGGAACTTCTCTTAACAACCACATGGCCTCGAGAAAATACGCTTACTAACGAAACAAAAGTGTAAAATGTCTCCCGGCTCTGGGGGTGTACGATAACCAGCATAATAAATATTACTATTAATCTTGTTGGTTTGTCTATGTACTTACAGTGATCAAAGACTCTCTGGGAAAAACACAATCAGCTTTAACGCTTTATTTGTCCTTCCCGTGGAAGAGCAGGGTATTTCTGCACTTCGATGAACAACTCCTTTGTCACCAAACAAAGCTGGCCGCGTGTTGACTACAACATGAACTTTTATATTTTATCACCAGAGGGATATAGCGTCGCTTGAATAAACATCGGTTTGCCCATATGGGCCGATATTGATCAATATATATATTGGTTAACGACATGGATCGATATGATTCCAAGCGAGTGCTCTATTTTTTAATTTTAATTTATTCACTATGAATAAAAGTTTTTGTAAAAAATCGATTTATTCTTTGCACAATACTGATTATAGTTTTAGAAAATAGGTAAATTTGTGATACCGATAATCGATGTCAACCCCGTATCGATCGACGTGAGCTCAAGCGGACCGCTCTCCAGACCGCATTAACGACGTGGGGCGATATAGGTCCCATGAACGGCGAACGTGCATGTGCTACTGGAGTGTATATCAGAGAGCGCCTCATGCTTTTCTTTTTAGTCTTGCATAAACAAAATTATTTTTACTTTTTGATTCGAATTGTTTAAGAAAAGTATGTCATTAAAAAGTTGTTGTTTTTTACGCCTTACAATTAATTACCAATTCTCCCGCATTTTTGCCAACTTGTAAGTTAGTGTCCAGCGGAAACGTACTACAAAGGATATCGTGCCAAAAGAGGTCGAGATCCACTGCTCCCAAGGAAAACTCACAACACGAGTACAGCGCTCATGATAGACGTTTCAAATTTTATGCAAAATAATTTTATCTGATTTATGTAAAATAAAAGGGGGCGTTTGAAATCGCTAACTCAAGTAATCAGAATCTCCGCTAAGTAGCAGGCGGAGGTAAAATTACATCTTCCAATGTTAAAGGGAACTAACAAGCAAACATACTGATGGGAGAGAAAAAAGTTATTTTTTTTCTTGCCTCATGATTAGGATGTCAAAATATGTGCGCATGTGAATTTTGACAACCCAAGCGCAATTGTTTTGGGAGATATTGATGATACAGTAGTCAGATTCTTGTCTGTTGAGAGCAATATAAAAGTGTTGAAAGAAATCGAAAGCAAATACATAGTAATGGGTACTGGTTGGAAGGCGCTATCTTATGGTGGGTATATTCTTCATGGCCGCCATATTGGCTCTCGATTGACTTTCTTAAATGGGAAGAGGGTGGTGTAATATGTCATTCTGGGCTATAAATTTACGGGAAATACGTTTCTGAAGTCAGTTTCTGAAAACCCGAACACAATATTTCAAGTGTATATCTAGATTGCACTGAATAACTATCGACAACCTACGGAAAGTGGGTTTCTGGGGTTTCGGTATGAAACGGGAAGGAATGTGAAAACTACTGACACACGCCAATATAATTAAATAAAATATTGCTCACGGTAATTTCAGCGGGAACCTATGTGGTGTTCTGGGGTACCGTGGTGTACCCACAATATCGATTATCGAATTTTGTCAGATGGGTATATGAACAGAATATAGAGTACAATGAAATGCTACATTAAGTGATTTTTTTGAAGTAGCTACATTGGGAAGACCGAGACGTCGTTGGGAGGACAATATTAGAAGAGATCTTCGAGAAGTAGGTGTTCGTGATGAAAACTGGCTTGATACTGCCCAGGATAAAATCCAATGGCGAACGTTTGTTACTGCGGCGATGAACTTGCGAGTTCCATAAGCCATAGAGTAAGTAAGTAAGTAAGTAAGCTACATTAAATGGTTGTCACGGTATGACATGGTAAATCTTTTCAACCCTTTCTAACAGGGCATGGGGTACGGTAATAAGACGATAAGCTACTCCAAAACTAAGCATGGATATGATTGTGTTGTTTTAAACTATCATTCACAGGAAATTCTAAATGAACCCGCGTGGGGTTCTCGTGTACTGCGAGGTACGCACACTATTGGCTATCGCAGATCGTCTAATTCGTTTAAAGACAAAATGCACAATATCATACAATGTTACATTAGTGAACATTTGAAGTTGATAAGTTAAACGGTTACCGAGAAATGGCGTCGTAAACAGTTGACCCCATGGTAAGGAATGGGGTAGTGTAAGAAGATGGTAACCCACTCTAAAACGAACCATGAATTCTATCACACCGTATGAACTATAATCTAAGAAAGTGAATGGGTATCTGTGTTGGGTTCTGGGGTACGCTGTAGGTACTAAATCCATGTGTTGGAAAAATTGTAGAAGCACATATTGTGAATTTTCTGGTCGTTTCTCGAGACATGAGCGTTTAATTTAATAAAGTCATGAATTTTGATTATCTTTTCTCTTGAGTATTAGGTATACGGAAACGAAACCAAATATTAATAACGAAAACCAATTAGGCATCTTAAGGGTACGTGGTGTATTTACTTAAAAGTCAAAGAGCTAGTGTATGGGCTTTCTTTAAAATATGATTTTTTCCTCCCTTAACGACCCGGAAAATGTTTCAATTGCACATTTTAAACACTTTTTTATAAATTACTAATCTAATGAATTAATTATTTGGAAATATAATTGAATCGGTCAGATTGATTCATTTCAAGGAAGGAATTTGTTTACTTTTCCTCGTAGTTTGTAGCCTCTATGAGTAAATGGAACTGCAAGCTGTTTTGATGAAATCTTCAGTCAGTACATTTTGCACATTTTGCAATAATCAATATCGTTAACATATTGCAGATAATAGCAAGGCTTTCATATCGAGTTTCTTCTTAAGTACGTGGTTTGATCTTTCGATTACTTATTCTATTTGGTGTAAGGTAAAGTGGCAAAAATTTGTCTGCTTCCGTTCTTACATGCCGCTTTTAATGGCACGCTTAAGGTTAATGTAAAGCAAAGATCTCCAACAAAAGATGGCAGCACTATCTCCGTATATATCTAATGTATTTTTATCGTTGTGTGAAATTTCAATGCTGCCCCTACAAATCCAAGCCTAGAGAGTTCAAACTTTCAGGGAAGAAAGTTCATAACCAATTCAAGAGTTCTATCCGTGTGCATGTTTCCTTTTATTTCTTGTTCATTGTTGAAAAAGCTTCATTGTTATATCTATAACAACAATGAAACGATTTTTCATTTCAGTTTCAGATCTATGATTGCAGGAGAAGCTGTAATAAAGAAATGAATAAAAAACATGTTATACTGTGTTTTTCTGTCATTACCAAGGGTTGTCGAGATCTCCGGACTTTCTCAAAATCTTGAAATTAAAATTGAATTCTATTCCATAGAATTCCATGAACTTATTCCGAGGCATAAAAGGACAATTACCCCTAATTTTTTGCCTACTTATTACTAGATAAAGGAGACCCATAGCCATGCACGTTTCTAACTTGAAAGTTGGTTATTTTATAATAGAAAGCATATGCAGTTTTTAAAGTCATATTGACTTTCTCTTTTACATTTTTTTAATATTAAGAAATAAAAGCAGGGATTCCGCCAGGATTTTCAGTTTAGGAGTGCAAAGTCAAAATTGGGAGGGTGTAAGTGGAGTTTTGCACGGTTTCTATCGATTTTTGACCGCAAATATTTTGAAAATTTGAGGGACAGTTGTTGAGAATTTGGCGGATGACACCCCCCCCCCCCACAGGGTGTTCTGGCGGAATCACTGAATACAAATATAATGTTGTTGCTTATAAAGTGAACAGACAACATTTTTTTAAAGTTGCCAATAAATGGAACGTAAACTAAAACAGAACAGTATATTTGTAACATACGTGATTTTTCGTAAATGATTTTAATTTTAAATATTCCTTATTTTAAATACTAGGAATAGCTATCACCTAAATTGTTGATAGTACAATACGCGTCCAAAACTACAATATTCTCATGACTAAAAATATTAGAAACTACACGGATTTGAGAATTAGTTTTAGAAAATAAGTTCAGTCCATAAATCAATGATATTTAACAGACTAATTAAAGCGTATTTGTATTGCAAACTTGCTTAATCCGTTGCCACTTTTTTAAAAAAATATCTTTTCCTCGCGGATTGTTTTTCAATTGCACGTTGCCCATGGTATCTCATTTGAACTTTTTATAACAATTCGCTGAACTCTTTATTGAGAGGCCAATATAGTTTATTGCCAATGAGGCCACCGGAAAAATGTTGCGTATAAATTACATGCATAATCATATTGAAATTAGACAAGAACTAGGATGAATTACCATGCAATTAAAAAACAAGTGAAACAGTCCTCCCTTCTATACTCTTCCTATCTTCCAAGAATGATTTTCAAACCAGAACGTCCAAATTAGAACTATTCAAAGCAAAGAACTGGTGCCTCAAACTGACCACCATGTGTGACTGCAGGTGGACACATCTTATGGTTGGTTGCCTTGGCGCGCCAATTTTGCATACTTTTTAAACACTGATCAACATCATTACCATACTGCAGATGATGTCACGTAATTGATATCAAGCGCATTCTTAGGATTCCGTCTTTTCGTTTAATTTTCCGTTTATTTTCTCTTTGTTGTGCAGTAGAATGAATTACTTCTTAAGTGCCTTTTTCTTCCTCTTTATATTTCCTACGTCACTCAACTGCATCATTTAAAGTATAAATCTACCCAACACAATATAAAATACCTCCTGAGGATACCCCAGAACTTTACATTTTTACCCGTGAGTCTGCTAGGAATATAGTTTAAGACAATGTGATGGAACCCATCGTTAATTTCGGAGTGCCTAATCGTCTTCTTACCATAGCCCGTATCTTGATGATTGAATTGGTATTAACGTCCTAAACGAGTTGCCGATATTTTAATGTCGAGACCTACAGTTTTTTTTGTAACGTAGGCTCCTAATCACTCGGTTCACGAACCCTGGCAGCAATCGAACCCGCCACCACGCGCATAGAAAGCGAGAGCACTAACCTTTTGGCCAGCCCCAAGGTCCCTATGCCTTGTTATCAGGGATAGAAATATTTAAAACGCCATATCATAATAACCGTTAATCTACTTATAATTTTTCCTTAATATAACACTGTGTGGTACTATACAGTCACGGAAATATGTACTGCGGGAGTCTAGCAGATTTTTAGTCTATGGTTTAATATTTAGTTTCTATTCAAATTATATTTATGGACTAGATAGGCAAACTTTAGACTAATCCTGCCACATCTATTCCTAAGACATATCACGGTTGATCACAACTAAAAGTCTGGCCGATAAATATCATTTAAATAATAAACAGCTAAATGTTAGTTTTTATTCAACTCCCGCAGTACATATTTCCGTGACTGTACATTCTGTTTATAAACTCATTTTACGAAATTCGATAGTCGATATTCTGGGTATCCCAATGTACCATAGAAGCCCACACAGGTACCCCTGGAAACTTATATGAATGGTAGTTATTTTCAATGTGATGAAACTCATGTTTCGTTTTTGAGTGACTCATCCTCTTCTTACCGTACCCCATGCCTTGTTACCTGGGGTAAAACTTGTAAAACATCATATCTAGGGATCTGCTTCACTTATCCACTTCAAATTTTCACTGAATGTAAAGCTGTATGTGCTGTACATTTTATCGAACATCGATAGCCGATATTGTGGGTACCCCACAGTACCCCAGAACCCCCCATAGGAACCCGCTGAAACCATCGTGAGCGAGAGTTTACTTTATTATATTGAGATTTGTAAGTAGTTTTTGGATTCCTTCCCGTTTTGTACCGAAACCCCACAAGTCCATTTTTCGTGATCGCAATAGTTATTCAGGCATATCTCGATAACTACTTGAAATATCGTGTTCGGTTTTTCACTGAACGTCTCAGTTAAAGTCTCTCTTTTCTTTCTGCTTGGAAAATTTGAGCTGTACGCAGAAATTAGAAAAGCGCGTACCCCTTGGTACCCCACAAATTGACCCCTTGACTTGCAAAAAAAATTCGTTTGGGATACAGAAATATGGAAGGTTGTTACTTTTCTAAATTTTCTTCTCCTTATATGAAAATACCGAAGAGACCATCTACACTTTACCGACAACTTATTGTATAATTGTGTTGGTTTAAACAGCGCAGTAACAAAAGGACTATTGGCACAAGACCTGACTCCGCACAACAACAGTTAACAAAGTTTCAAATTTTATGAGCACACTTAAGTTCGCAACGGACTCACAAATCGAAAGGACAAATATAATTCACATTTTCGTACAACATGACTGCATGAGTCAAGTCAACTCTAGAATCAACATTCACAGAATACCTGGACACATACACAGCCTCTATCTATCGGGAACATCTCAATTTAATTCAGACGTTGCGAATCAAGTCAATGACGTTTTTACACGGTACTGTAAATCTGTCTGTATTGAATTACTATGATAGAAAGGTCATTCGTAGTTCCTTTTAACATATCTTCTTAAGTAGTAACACTGACGTATTGAGGCCAAAAAAAAATCTCTGTTTTCGTATTATTTAGAGCTGAATCAGCTGAAAAACTTTGTATCCACGAGCTTATCTGTTGATCTGGTTGAAATCCTCCTCTTCTTGCTTAGGTGGTGGTAAGCCTAAAGGGACCCGATCAGTTCGGCGCTACCGGTTCGGCGCCACCGGTTCGGCGCAGTAACGTTTCGGCGCCGTAACGTTTCGGCGCCAGAGCTTTACCAAAGAATCACACCAGGGAAACTATTGTATTAAAGAGGAATTAAAAACTTGGTCTATAAGATGCGACAGAAGAACAGATCCAGGGGTTGTGCTCATGGAAGAAATATAATGAGACGTTTATACTTTAGTAAGCACTTGAAAAACATATTTTTTTTCAGTCATTTTAATTATGAAGTACTTTTGGGTGGAAAACGGATTTATTTACAAGATAAACAGAATGAGCTATAACAGGGATTTAACTAGGGGGGAGCAGGATTCAGGGGCGCTACTCGTAATTTCGTAATGACGCAATTTCGTAATTTATTATTTTATATTTCAAGAAAATAAGTTTCACATTTAATTACAATGCATTTTCCATACCTTTGGAACACTTTTTTTTTATTTAAAAAAAGCAGATAAGATGAACGTCATCTTAAACGCCAAGGTTCGAGGTCAAGGTTTAAGTCCGAATGCGAAGTCGATGTTGATGTCTAATCTCAGGCCGAGGTTAAACTACCATTTTAACTAATTTATCTATTTATATTACGAATGCAACCTACATCTCATTAGCACCCTTGTACACGAGAGAAACATTATGTCCTCTTATGGCCCTTAGGCGTCTTTAGCTCAAACCATGGAAACTTAAATAATGCTTCAAAACTTTGTCAGAAGCAGTTATAAAGGTAAGCAAGAAAGTTCTGTCGCTTTTTAACCCACCACCTTCGAACATCGATATGTCACCTAAGACGTACCTGGAAAATCAAAAATAATACCCATTAGCATCGACGGCCTTCTGCCAACGTTCTGGAAGGCCATGGATTCCATCGCGGTAGAACTTGGTGGGCCGTAAAGCGAAGAAGGTATCAAGTGCATTTTACACCTCTACTAGGGATTTGAACTGGCGTCCTCTAAGGTGATTGTCCAAGCAGGTGAAAATCGGACGGTGTAATATCTGGAGAGTATGGCGGATGCAATAGTGTTTCCCATCCAAGGCGTAGAATGGTGTTCCGGGTCATCCTAGCCACGTGGGGCTTAGCGTTGTCCTGTAACAGGAGGACCCCTTTGCGATTTAGAAGTGCTGGCTCCAGAGTTTTGAGTTTTTCTTGAACACGGCTCAACTGCTGACAGTACACAGTTGCATTGATGCTCTGACCAGCTGGTAGCAGTTCCCGATGCACGATGTCGCGAGCAGTCCACCAAACACACAGGAGGACCTTCTTCTGGTGCAGTACTGGTTTCGACTGTTTTGGAACTGGTTCGTGGAATGCTAACCAATCATGACGGTGCCGCGGAGCTTCGTACAGGACCCACTTCTTATCACATGCCAACACCCTGTCCAGAAATGGTTCCTTTCTCAGACGAGACAGCAAAGAAACACAGGTGTCTGCTCGCGTTTCCTTCTGGCCCGGAGTCAAATCATGTGGGACCCGTCGACCCAACTTGCAGTGCTTCCCAAGTTGATGGAGGTGCTGTCGAATGGTTTCTCCACTCACACTGAATTGTAGTCCGAGTTCCTCACATGTCTGGCCACTGTTCGCTTCAATTGCTGCCTGAAGATCTTCATTTGGTACCTGTGTTGGTCTTCCTGCGCGTGGTGCGTCTTCGAGTGTTTCGTCACCGTCCTTAAACTTGGTAAACCACCGCTGCACTGTCCGCTAGTCACGACACCCTCACCAAAGGCCTGGCATATCTTCCGCCACACTGCAGCTGAGTTTGGTCCCAGTTTGAACTCGTACAGCATACACGCCATTATGACGCTCTGTGGAGGTCCCATGTTCACTCTGTCCTTCCGCACGTTCACGGTGTAACTGAACTTCCACAACCAGGTAGTATGTTGGCTGATCTCCATTCGTATTCAACTCACGGTGTGAGGGCCAATTGAACACAGACATCCACAAAAAGCGACAAAATTTTCTTGGTTCCCTTTATAGAAGCAGAGTGCAAGAAAGTACTTCAAGGAAGTTTTAAGTACTTCATTGATCATCAAATGATGTCAGGAGACAGTAAAAGTAAAAAGTACATCACTATGTCACAAAGTATGTTAATAATTTCCGTTTTCCTCACTTTGGCGCCGAACTGAACTGGCGCCGAAACGGTAGCGCCGAAATGTAGCCTGCGCCAAAATGGTGGCGCCGAAACGGCGTCGTCGAAATGGAGGCGCCGAAACGTAGCGGACCCAAATGCAGAGTTTTGATAGCATAATTTGTAGCAGCGGTGTAATGTTCAGTAGGTGAACAAAACCCAGAATACAACATTGCTACATTTTCAAGGAACAGAGTGACTCAGGATTAGCGCAACGCAAACACATCGTAATATCAACATCTTTAGATGAAATTCTTGGGAAGGTCATCCTGATTTGACTTTTCATTGATTTCTCCCAATACACACCAAGTAAATGCTGTAGACCTCTTGTTAGCTAGCAGACAATTCAAAGGTGTTGTGGAGGCATTGACATCAAGTTTTACAAGAAAAAAAAATCAAGAGAATCAGTGCGAATCTTAAACATACTATCTTACATATGAAGCTCAAAATACTCACGTTTGTTTGTTTGCGTGTGCAGTATACAAATCCCCAAAGCTGGAGAAACTTACAGCGATTAACTTTTTGCCACAGGTTGTAACTGTGTAACGGATCTAAAGAAACCAAACTTCAAGGGATGTCCCAAATTGGAAGATAAGTAGTGCCCCAATACTCCAGTCTATTTTTTAAAATACAGGGTGTTCCAAAAAAAATAGACACATTTTCATATGGTTATTATCGGGTATTGAGATAGACAAGAAATTCAATACTTCAACCCAAGTATAAGCACTGAATGCTATTTAAAATACTGATACGTGTCTATGGATTTATTACTCGACCTAAAGCAAATTTCCTTGGAGCTGGGTTTTACTGTCCTTTTTTTTGTGTTAGTACCCAGCGACAGTAGCTCAGATGGTAGATTTTCAAGAGGTTTTGGGTTCGATTCCAGCGGCAGACATCCTGGATGAGAATTTTTTCCTCCGTCACACTAGGTAGATACCGGGATGGGACCTTCAACTTATGCTCTAGCCTACTTCTTCCAACATGATTTCCCGCATTGTATCCTAGCCTGAACCATCCATAAAAATTCAAATTCAAATTGTGGCATCTTCTAAAAATTGTTTACCATGTAACAAATCGTCATTATGACATTGAGAGGTTAAACTGACTAACCCTTTATTAACGATATATTGAGTTAGGACGAATTAAATTGAACTTCATTCAAGGCCTTTAGGAAACGTAGGCTCAGGCGGAATGAATGATGATTAAAAGAAACAGAATCTCGAGGAAACCTATCAGTACACACAGTGTTTGTCCACCACAAAACAACGTGATGCATCATCACATAGCCCGAGCAGCAGACCATCGCTGCTCGTATACGGCGTAGGGAATTGGCGACCCCATCGTCCAGCTGGCTTTTGCTGGCTGCAATCAGCCCTCGCAGCTAAACATCTACGCTGCCTGAAAGGAGGACCAGCCGAGAGGATTTCATTTACATTCACCCCATTTTTCATCCATTGATGACTCATTATTTCATCTCCTCTTGTGCTGTGAGTTGCGCCTCCGCGCAATGACCAAGGATGTGACAGGATGTATTTGCATTGACGATGGCCCCTGGGCTCAGGGGAAAGGGGGCGGAACCATTGGATAGCGCCTAGTTCTTAGCAGCAGATTCTTGGATGGTCTAGCTCGTTGAGACTGGGAAG